>CANXYI011368518.1:0-10013 GCA_948208565.1 Hura crepitans | reverse complement strand
TGTCAAGTGAGGTGGTTCTATGTAATCTCCATGATAATTATAGGAGTAGGTTAACCTATTAAATTGGTTTAAGAATGTTCTAATCGTTCATAAAAAATTGTAATTGCTCTTACATTCTAGAACTGACATTTAGGTTAATACGGACCTATTTTAAATGATAGAAGGTTTGCACAGATGTATTAATCGAATATGTATGTGGTAGAAGGTCCACATAGACCTATAAATTGGATATGTATGTAATATGAGGCCCGTACGGGCTATGGTACGATGACAGCAATATGTTTGCCTTGTCTATTATATTTTAATGCATTCTGTTCACCATGTTAGCATGCCCTTATAACTCTATCATGTCACATGATCATTATATTCCTCAATATGCATGTTGTTAGTATTTTGGAATTAATATAGGTCCGCACGGACTTCTTATCACAAGGATCATAGTCCGTACGGACATACTTGCTTTATTCCTATATATTGTGCTATTTAGTCCATACGGACCCCCTCTCATGAGAAATATAGTTTGCATGGACATTATCTTTGATTTCTAGTTTTAACATATATTCATATTTTGTCCTTGTTATGTGTCATTTTATATATTCTGTATTTGGTATCATTTAACCTCTTTCTTTGAGTTGTATACAAGTGACCTATCTCACTAGAGTGGAGGTTTAGACGGACATAATACCTATTCTGGGATGTAGTCCTCATGGACTAAGATCAATGCCTTATATAGTCCGCACGGACTAATCGATGTACAAATAGGACCATTCTAATGCCTTGTTTTATTCCTTCTGGTTTTGTACTGTTTGCACTTCTTTGCTTATTTTGGGATTGTAATAGCTAGTAAATAACTTGCTTTACATGCTATTAGTGTTTTTTAGCAAAATGGATTTGTATTTTCTTAATCAAATGTCACATTAATAAAGGCCAATCTCCTAGAGATAGGAGTTGGGTAATTACCGCTAATTCCTATGGAATTACAGGTAATTGTCAAGTTAAATAACAATTAATCAATGACTCAATTTCTAGATGTACAATGTACTTGTCATATTTCTTTTAAATACTGTAATTTACTTTTTATACATAGAAAGGTGACATAACTGCTTTAAATATAATGCATGCATGTTTGATAAGGGATTGATAAAAGTTACAATATACAAAGAAGGCATATTATTAGGGCATAAAAGAGATCTAAAACTTTGAACCTTTCTGGTATAGAAGATCAAAGGTCTTGGTGTAGAGGCCAGGTGGTGACTCCACTAATCACTCTCGTCCCCGATAAAAATATCATAATCTCTACAGTTGACATCATAGCTACTAGATAATGCTTCAAATGAGTTCTTGGGTTTAAAATGCCATTGAACTTGCTTAAATTGGGCATTTTAAACTTGTAAGGCATGTCATGATTAGGCTTTAAGCTGATGTCTCCTAGATTATTGCATTTGCCCCAAGTCATAAGATGACTCATGGCTTTTAGTTTTTTATTATGCTATTTGATATGATCCTGCTCATCGTACTTGGGAGGTGGAACCCTATTATAGCTAAGCTTAACTAGTGATATCCCTTTATCTAAAGCCTATTCATCTATTTTATCACCTATTTCTTTCTTTCCATTGTCAGTAGTAAAAGGTTAACCTTCATCTTGATGGGCATATATACTTGACAATGCATTAGTCATAGTAGCCATCATCTTTTTCTCCATGTCTTGAAGGATCTCATTAAGCATGGCCTTTGTTACTATGTCATCTCTAGGCATGATTGCTCCTTTTTTTGTAGATGGATCAACAATGGCTACAAAACAAAAGGGTTAGTAATTATGCAAGAATTGTTTAAGATGATGTATAATATGTAGCGTGTGCCTTATGTATGAATGATGTTTTGGGAATAATATGATACATCCATATGTGTAGATGCATGGTATAGATAGTTAATGTATGAATGAAAACACAAATTGCATGAATTTTTTAACAAGATGACAATAGTTAATGCATGGTTAGTGTGTCATGTGCTAGTGTGAAGTGTATTAATGCAAGTTTGCTAGATTATTAAATGTATGCTTGGATTAGAAAAAAAACTTATGTAGGGATAAGTATGCTACAATGCATATTTACAAAGTGTGAGTTCTCATAAAAGCATGAAGTTTTTGTTATAGAGTAGGTACAGTACAATGTTTTGCATGTGTATACAAACATAAAAAAAGAAACATGTTAGGATGTATAAGGACAAACACAAACAATAAGCCTTTTTACCTTGTTACTCCTACACACATAGTCTTAGCAATTCTTCCTAGGTGGGCTTACATAAGCATCATTGGGGGATGCATAATTCTGATTATAGGTCTAATTAGGCCTGCATACCTCTCACATTTAATATGCATGCAAGAAAAACCATAACATTTAAATCTCATTTGATGTGAAATTATGCTAAGCTTATTCTAGAAAAAAGGTATAATAGGCTTGGCCCTACTTTAAATAAGGTTAAATGTAATAGGCCTATATAGCGATCATAATGAAATTGTATATTCTTAAGGTCAAGCATCCTTGGGGAAGTTGTTAAGCTTGACTATATAGGCTCTTTGTCTAGTTTGTAAAGGCTTTTATGCTTCCCATAAGTAGGTGTCCCTTTTAACGGGCCTTTTTAATCAAGGATAATAGTGATCAGTTAGTTCACCATTTCATATACCCGAAGGCACAAGGCTTATAAATGATGGATATGCTAGCAATCTCCTATTCTTGAATGCAAAATGGGTTCACTGTTTACAACACCATCCTAGGTAAAAAGGGACATAATTTGTATAGGATGAAATGCATGGGACTAATAAAAACTATAATATTAAAAATTATATTATTTAGGCGCTTTTGAATTCTATTCTTAGTCTCTAATGGAGTCACAACTCTAGATTTATTTTATTTTACAAGGGATGAGGCAGTTAGTGTTTGGATCCACCATCTAGCTCTATACTAGGACCAATAATCTTTTGCCCAAAAAGGGTATGGAATCAAATCTTATTCATGCCCTAATAATATGCCTTCCTTTATATTCTAACATTTATCAATCATGTATCATGTATGCAAGTATTGTATTTAAAGCATTCATTTCACATTCTCACTGAGAGAGAGTAAATTGCAATATACCATAAACATAAATGTATATTGAACATACAATAATCGAGTCAATTGTTAATTATTGTTTGACTTGACAACTACCCATAATTCCATAGGAATTGGCAATAATTGCCTAACTCTTATCTCTCAGAGATTGACTTTTGTTAAACTACATTTTTGTGACTTTTATTTAGGAAAACTCAAAACCATTTTATATAAAAAAACACCAATTAATTATGTAGAAAACCATTAATGTGAGGTTAGGCTTTTGGCATGTAAAATAGGTAATTAAGCTACCTATTACAACCCATAATAAATAAAAGAAATAAAAGGTAGAAAATCAAATAAATAAATATAGAAATAAGCTATTGGTCCCGACTCTATGTCATCAAGTTTGTGTGGATTAATCATGGCTTTAGGTATATGTTCGTGAAGACTATAACATGCTATTGTCTGAACCTCATATCTAGTAAAAATGGTAACCTTTACACAACTCAAGGGAAAGAGGTTAGTAACAAAAAATGCTATCTATGAGGAACTAAGAATATTACCAAATAGAATGATAACAACTTGTGTGATACAAATATGAATGATTATAATGCATGTCTAAATTATGATTATAACTAAGAGAAAGATGAATTAATCATGCAAAGGAAAAACATAAAGACAAATACAAATATTCTTAAAGACTTGAATTCAGAACATTTATCTCTCCAGACCATGTTCTTTGTAAGAGGGAGTCAGTATGGACCATAAAATATAATAAGTACACAAAAAACATATATATCCATGCAAACTATGATCCTTGTAAAAGAGTGTCCATACGGACCACACATTAATTATAGAATACCGAAAATATGCATAGTAAGATGGAGAATAATCATACAACATGATAATAGCACAAAATCATGTCAATATGGTGGGTAAAATATGTAAAAACATAGTGCCTAAAGTAAACAAAAGACTATTATCAAATAATAGTTTGCACAGACATTAGATCATACACATATATAAATATTTGGCCCATACAGACCTTATCACATAATAAGTCCATACAATTATGTCACGCCCTGACCATTGGTCCAATTTACTCACACATAGAGTGAGAATTAAAGGAAATCATGGGGAATAAAATTGATGTATGGATCGAGTAGAGTCAGTTAGTATAAACAGTAGAGTGAAAATTCACCAAGGGATGTAACGATCATTTTCTAAATTCTCAAGGGCAATTTTGAAAAATAGTAATTTAAGGCTTATTAATAAGTGAAACATGTATGGAAGAGGTATAAACATGAAAATAACTTGAAAGGAATGCATAAGTGTGAAAAAATGAGGTTTGCGACCCGATCTTGATGAATAGTAACACAGGGCTGTAATAATACCACTTAGGCCCAATTGGGTCTATTATACCAAAAATAAGTATTAATTAAAAGATGGTTTGTGGTGAAATTTGGAAACCATTTGAGGTCATATAATGTGGCTAAATAAGCAAAAGAAGTTTAGAATGCAGTGTTTCGATGAATAGTAACTTGATTTTAGCTAAGTTATAAAATATCTAAAATGAGCTCAAAAAAATCTAAAAATTTTATGAGTTGATGGTAAAAAATTCTAACTAATCTAATGGTATTGAGTTTGGAATTTTCTAACGAGGGAAAATAATTTATTTAATTTAATTTAAATGGTGATTTAATGGTTCAGTGAGTTTGGCTCAGTCAAAAATTACGAAATTCAAGGGAGGCACTAATTATTGTATTTATGAATTTTTGAAAACAAGAATGGAATTTTTTTGAAGCCTTTAAGAATAAAATTAAATTTTTATGCACCAAAATATCTTAGAAATAATATTATCCATTTGATTTTAATTGGGATGATAATGGCCATTGAAAGAGGGGTATATAAAGGTCGAAACATCTAGATTTTATGAGCATCATCTCCCTAAACTCCATGGATGGCCGAAATTAAGTTTTCTCACACCATAAAGATGACTTTTGCTCTTTTCTTAACCCCTAAAATGCACTTAAAGCCCAAAACTAAACTTATAAAATCCATCTAACACCTTTTGAAAGCCTAAAAATGGTGAAAACAAGCAAAATAAGGAAGATTTGGAAGAAATCAAGTGTAGAGAATTTTGGAGATTTAAATTTCATATGATGGTATGTTATTTATTTTTTTAGGTTTATTAATTTTCTAGGTTATTTTGGGAGCCAAAACAAGTGATTCTAGTGTTAGTTTGGAGTTTGGAACAAGTGTGGATTTTCTATGAATTTTTCAAATGAAAATTATATTATGTTTCCATTGATTTTTGGTGGTAAACATGGGATAAGGAAGTCAATGGTGTGGAAGGCTAATTTAGAGGCATATGAACTCATGAGTAATTGTAATCAATGAAATATATGCTTATTTGTGCGATTGATGAATTTCAAGTATATATGTGTATGTATGGAAATTGCTTAGTTTGTGATTATGTTGTGTTAAATGCATGGATAAGGCATGATTAAGTTATATAAAAGTGTTTACTGTGATTTAATTAGTTGGTTTGATAATATGGAAGAAGTGAGAAAGTTAATCATATAAGATTATATGGAAAAAAGTTTATGTTAGTAATGAAACTGTTAGATATATGTATGTTAATATGGAAGTATGAGAAATTAATGGAATATAATGAAAAATAATATGATTGGACTAAGGTTAGATTGAATATGGAGTTAATCAAATATGGTTATTATGTGTATGTAAGATATGGTCTAAAAGAAAGCATATGAATATGTAATAATATTTATTTTAGTAGAACTATAAGATTTCTTAGAATACCTTAAGCCATCTAACCATAAGATTTCTACACAACTCCAAATTGAAATCTAAAACCATAGGATTTTGTAAAATACTTTAAGCTACCTAAAACAAAAATAAAAATTAAATTAAAAACACTTACACCAAATTTTGACACTATTCACCAAGTCTTAAATTCTCTTTTTCTAGCCTCTTTTTCTGATTTCTATCAAAGGAATTAGCTTTAAGAGGCTGTGGAGATCAAGAACCATGTATGAAGTGTGAGATTAGGTGATGGGAGGAGAGAGAAAATGAAGAAAAAGGGAGGAGAGAGAAGTTAGGAATGGCGTTGGATTTTCTAGAGAAAAGGGGTGAAAAATGATGGCTTTACATATGTGACACTCTCAGATGTATAGGCCTTTTTATATTGGTGGGTGGATGGCTCAAATCGTGACACATGGCGATATAATAGTTCAATTTCTTCTTATTTTCTTTTAAACTTTAGAAATTCATAGAAATTTCTCTAAATCTCTAAAAATACTCATTTTAGTTTTAAAAATCCTCCATTAGTGCCATTAAGGCCCTCGTAAAATTTCAAGTCAAATTCCACTATCAATTTTAGGTCAATATTCACCTACTAAAATAAAATATTCAAAATAAATATCAATTGCACTTAGAAAATTAAAATTCCTTCATGATCATATAGATTGAAATTTTTGAGGTTCAAGGTATGGCATTTTCGGGTCTATTCAGGCATATCTTGGGACTGTCTTGCCACAACCTCATTTTATGTCACTATTCACTAGTTCTTAATCCGAAATAATTTATTTGTTCTGCTAAAATTTTAAATTATTTCATTTTGCCCAGTTTTTAGCCTATTAAAGTTTTATGACCAATACTCCCCTTATTAGCCTTATTAAGGTGCCTTGACCCATCGAGAACCTTATTTATGCCAAAGAGGTACTATTCATGAAACTTAGACTTACGGGCATTACATTGTTTCTCGAGTGCTACACACTTAACATCTTAATCATCATGCATATTCGTCATTATGCATTTCAAATTCCTAGTATAGCTTTTTATTTAAGCATGATACACCTTTATTACTCCAAATTACAAACATAAACACTTTAATTACATTTATGTTCTTTCTACCCATACCATTAGGCCAGCCTTCAATTTTTACCTTGAAATTTTGTTTTAACCCCAATTTCCATTAATTCCATTTATTTAACATATCTTAACCATAATATAACCTAATTTCCATTTTACGGTTACCAAAAGCCCTAAATTAGCAAAATATCCATAATGAACCTATTCTTAAAATGCAAAAAATCGCAAAGGTGTATACATATTTTATCCAGTACAATTACAAAGTGATCGTTTGGCTTCCCGAAAGGTATCTCACATATTCTCCTTTCCATTAGCTTGGCTATCCTTCTCTTTCTCTAAATTAAATAATAGAAATCTAATTTGAAAATTCATTGAAAAATTTACACTGCACCAATATGAAAATGACACTAGAATCATTAACCGAGCATCCCTAATTACCTAGAAAAATGCTATGACTTCAATTTAAGATTTACCTTATTTTAGGGTTGGAAACCCTAAATGTATAAACCTTTCTTTTTCCCCCAAAGTGCTTTCCACTTGCAAAAATGACATCAAATTATCGCTTTGGATGTGGAAAGGATCAATTTTCCTATATCAAATAAATAATTGATGGAGAAATAAAGGAACAAATAGGAGTGAAGCGAGAAAGTGGTGGCATCTGTTTCTCTTGATGGAAGGAGGAAGAAGACTTTTGATCTAATACAACACATACACATGCACTCACCTTTTATATTAAGACCATTGACAACCATGATTTAGCCACATAGTGGTCCAATAACTACTATTAATCCTATTTAAGTTTAAGGCATTAAAAATGTGATATTAATTTTTGAGGCCTCTAAAAATTCCTCCATAGGCACTAGAATTTAAGAATTTCCCAATTTAGAAACCCTTAAAGTTTTATGCCAAAAAACAAAAGTGAACTCAATTAAATAATGAATTGCATTTTTAATAAATTTAATTAAAATACTTATCAATGTAAAAAAAATTCTAATTTTAGTACCATAAGGAAATTTGGAATTTTTAAACTTCAAATCATGCTATTTTTAGGCCCATTTTGAGCATGTTCAAGATATTCTATCATTTGACTTGAATTGAATTACTCATTGACAAAAAAAAATTATTGGTTTAATGATTAAACCAAATACTTTTATTTTATTCATTATTTCACCCATTATTGTTCTATGAGTAGTACTCCCTCTCGATCGCCTTAATGTGACCCGGTTATCAAGAAATACTATTTATGCCTTTAAAAGTAGTATCCATAAAATTAAGATTTTCGAGCGTTACATTTCCTTCCACTCTTAAGAAACTTCATTCCTAAAATTTACTTGGTTCAAACAAGTGTGGATATTGTTCCCTCATTTATTACTCACTTTCCTAGGTTGCTTCTTGTGAATTATGATGCTTCCATGTGCCTTTACTAATGGCACTGCTTTGTTGCATAGTTCTTTGACCTCAAGTGCAAAAATCATGACCAGTTCCTCTTCATATGAAAGATTTAGTTACACTTTAATCTCCTCTATTAATAACACATGTAAGGGATCTGATATGTATTTCCTTAGCATTGAGACATAAAAAAACAACATGAATTTGCTGTAGTTCAAGAGGCAATGCTAGTCAATAAGCCACTAATCCTACACATTCTATTATTTCATATGGAGCAATGAATCTCAAGCTTAATTTGTCTTTCTTGCCAAAATTGCAGTATCTTCTTCCAAGGTGATACCTCAAGAAAAACCTTATCTCTCTCTCACTTCATATTGAATCAACTAACTCTTTAAATCTGCTCATACTTGTCAATTGTTGCTTTTAATTAATCTCTAATGATCTTAACCTTCTCTTCTGTATCCCTAATTAAGTTTAATCCCCTTAGTTTCTTTTTTACCCAATTTGCTCCAACATAGTAGGGCTCTACATTTCCTCCCATATTGTAATGCCCGTAAGCTAGATTTCTATAAATAGTACCTTCTGGGCCTGAATGATGTTCTTTGCGGTACAGGGCCTCGCCACAAGGCTAGAAAGGGGCGTATTGGTCATAAAACTTTAAAGCACCTAAAAATGAGTAAAATGAATGAATTTAAAAATTTAGCAGAACTAATAAATTATTTCGGGTCAAGAACTAGTACTTGAGGAGATAAAATGAGTTTGTGTCGAGACAACCTCAGGATGTGCTCGGACAAACCCAAAAATACCATGCCCAAAAATTCCAATGAGTATAATGGAGAAGGAATTTTAATTTTATGAGGTCATTTGATATTTTTTCTGAATATTTATATTCTAACGGGTGAATACTGTCAAAATAACTATAGAATTTTGACTTGAAATTTTTCATGGGCTTTAGTGACACTAATAGAGGATTTTTAAAATTGAAATGAGTATTTTTAGAGTTCTAGAGAATTTTCTATGAATTTCTAAATTTTAAAAAGGTATCAGGAGAATACAAGCCATCGGATTGCCACGTGTTGTGATTGGGGCCACCAACTTACCCTTATATAATGGGCCACACATGTGCATGGGCCACATGTGCCAAAGCATTATATTCCTCCTTTAAACCCTAAAAATTCGATGCCACTTCTCTCTCTCCTCTCTCAACCAAAATTCACACAAATTATATGAATCTTAACCTCCATAGTCTCTAGAAGCCAAATCTTCTAATAGAAATTAAAAATTGAGCCTACAAAGAGAGATCTCACACTTGAGTGAATAGTGCCAATTTTTTCAGTAAGTGTTTTTAATCCACTTTTTATTTTTCTTTTGGGTAGGTTATGGTATTCTAAGAATAGCCGTGGTCTTAGATTTCTATTTGGAGTTGTGTAGGATTTTTGAGAATTTGTCTAAGGTAGAAATGTGTATGTTTAGATATGAAAGAGACCATTGAAGAAGTGCAAGGATTCAAGCCTTCAAGTGGTGGAGAAAAGGGTGTTTTCACACCCTAGGTACATGGAATAGACTAAAAATTAGTATGCCAATTGATTTGCCATGAATTTGTGCATATGGTGTTAGGCATAACATTAACGTAAAATG
>CANXYI011368415.1:0-12998 GCA_948208565.1 Hura crepitans | reverse complement strand
TTCATTGGTGGTTAAAAACAATTATAAGAATATGCCAAATTATGAGAAGGAAAGTAAGTTTATATATATTAATTATTCCTTATAAATAGGGTAATAATAGGGAAGTAAACATGGGATATTTGATAGCTCGTTGTAATAAATGGGTATATATTGTGTGATGTCCATATAAATTGACTTGGGATAAAGTGATTAGGCATGGTTGTGTATCATGGCCTAATTAGTTAGTGGTATGCCTGTCTATGTACAATGGTGTATAATGAATGATTAATGCTAGTAATAATTAAACATAAGGTGAAAATGGAAACAAATTATACAGGGGTAAGTAAAGATGGAAATTAGGTAAAATGATTGAAACAAGCCAAAGTGACTAAATAAATGAATAATATAAGAACTTAGTATGTAACATTGAAATTAAGGAGACTTATAAATGATAATTAACTTAGTATGTAACATTGAAATTAAGGAGACTTATAAATGATAATTACAATTATAGAAGATTAAAGTAATTATGGAAAAGAAAGTTGTGCATTGAATATATGACTTGAATAGGTATAATACGAAGTGAGAATGGGTTATACTATTATGAAAATGACTCACTCACATGTATAGTAAGTTCAACTATGATTTTGAGTTACATGAAGATCATATAATGGGAGATTGACATGGATTGATAATGAAAATGGTATAATAGGCATATATGTAAATCATGTGAGAAACACAATAGTAAAAATGGTGCTAATGATCTTGACTAATTTGAATAAAGGCTGTATTAGTTAGATGCCTACTAAAAAGGCTGATCGGTCTATTACGGATTTGTAGCAATTGCTAGATTATTCCTACATATAAGAAGCTTGTACGAATCCAGTAAGTTCTATAGGGCCACTATATAATGCTAGTGTAGTAATAGGTAAGGTCCAATAGAACCACTGCATATATTTATAATATGCATGCACCTGTAGGAAGGTTTAATAGGATCACTGTACATATATATATATATATATATATATATATATATATATATATATATATATATATATGTGTGTGTGTGTGTGTTTATATGGTTATCACACTAGTATAGTGGTAGATAAGGTCTGAAAAGACCACTATATATATATATATAGGTATAACTATAACTCCTACTCTTCAGACACTACTAATTATCTAAGGGAGGGTATTACAAGTAAGCTTATACTTAAACCTGAATCTAATAATCATTTTAAGAGATTTCCAAGAAGGGTTGTAGTTAAATTTATTTATTAATTTCATCATTTAATAGAAATTTGTTTCACTAAAGGATAGTTTCAAACTAACTTCCGATAGCATAACAAATGTCTGGATGCCCTACCAAAAATTTTTCATATAGGAAAAATGCTTTTATAAACATTAAAATCATTAAATCATCCCTCAATCTTCACATAAGATATGATAACATAAAACAACTGTAACTTCATATCTATAAGTATGTCACTCCTTATGAAAAACTCAAGAAAGAAAATGAAGACTTTTCCTTAAAGGAAAATGTCAATCAAGGTTTATCATGTCAGATTCTAGTACAGGTTAACCTACTATCATGAAATTGTCTTAGTTGATCACCTACACCTATATGTATCCCAACTCTTATGACTTTCACTAAATATCATATCTATGAACTAAAACACATTAAAGCACCCTATTTACTCACTTCTTTGGTTAAAATAGTCATATACACATCCCTAACTTAATATAGTCTATACATGCCATTCAAAACACTAAATACTTTATACAAAAACAAAGAAGTATATGTACAATTAATTTTAACAAATTGGGATCTTAATGTTTGTTTTGGTGCTTCTGATGCAACTGATGTTTTTCTTGACATCATCATATCCATGTAACCTACACAAGGTAAAATACAAACGTGCTGAGAAAAATATACTCAATAGTACTCTAGTATATCCAAATCTCACACATTAATAACTCAATTAAAAGGTAGGTAAATCCTCATAAAAGGAGTAAAGAAAGGTGTGTTGTCGACATAACTTACTTTATGCACGTGAACTAACATTTAAACTATCATGCAGATCGTACCATATCTGATATATAACTCAATTTCATATGTATCACTTATTATGTTATGCATATATAATAACTAAGCATTTTTAATTTGTTGAGCCTACAAATGGAAGCATATAAGTCTAGTATGATACAAGTGTACTGCATTCTAGAAGTGTTGTAACTATATTTTTCATTAACTTATGATCTACCCATATTATTTACTAGACATAAGTTTATTTGTTGTTACAATCGAATTTATAAGTAATACTAGTATTTATGTCTTATCCATGATAGTTTATTTAAGTACTCATGTATGTTTTAAGTTAAGCTGATTAGTTTTCATTAAGAATCTAGTCTATTAAGGCTATCACAAGCCATGGGTAACACATTTCTAGAATAACCCTAAGGTAGGGTAAATAAGGTTGATAAAGCTAGAGCTGATAAATAGTGACAATGAGGTTTTTTCCCTTTACCCTGCCACTTCTATAAGCTGATATAAGGTCTTATAAGCTCCTAATTATCTATAGCCTCTGCCATTATCATTATAAATAGCTCATGTGGCATTGATGCTGAGCTATAAGCGAGTCATAAATTTGTATAATAATCCCTCTCTAGCATGCCAAAGCTACCTTAACTTAGATTCTAAAGGGTGTATCCTAGGCTCTAGGTCATAAATTTTACATTTATTTAATTTAAATGTATTAAGAAATATGTATAGTGCCTTAACCTTATTATATTATAAGTTTATAATTTACTTGATTCATTGTATTTGAGTTTAATATTGGCTTTGTAACTGATAGCATTAATATGGTGAAAGAATAATTTATTCTTTACTGAGATAATCTCACCATTCATAAGCTATACTCATTATTTTTATTCATAAAATTCCATAGTGTTTTCTAGGCCTACTTGTATTGTTTCCTTAACATCATTCTATCTATTCTTATGTGGTTGAAACTAATCTTTAGTTAATTAACTGAATGATTTAAACTTTTATATATGATCATGCAAATAATCATAGTCACTACTATCACTAGTAAATTATTTAATCTATCACCTTAGCATGCAATTCACTCATGTTTAAAGGCTCTAATCTAATAACATTTTTATATTATTTAAAGCATGCATTGTAAATTGAATATGAACTAATATTTACATGTGATTATTCAGGAATACACGTGTGATAAATATCACATTTGAATCATATCTGATAAGGTTCCTTTGCTATATACAATTAAAGGATTTTCCCACTTATGTCTATTAGATACATATCCTTATGTCATACTATAATCTAAGTTGTGTGTTTCAAAACATGCCTTACTCTTTCATGTCTAATTATTATTAACTTGTGAGAGTATGCATCTAACTTAGCTCATATATCTAAGATGTCATGCACAACAAGTCTGTATTACAACTAATACATAGTTAGTATGATGTCTAGTTTGTGTATAATTGTTATCAATACTTTACTTATGCAAAACTATCTAATTATATGTGTGATACAATTCAAAATACTGGATACATAGGTCACTTGAATTCATAATATATGTTTGCTACTAAAACATTTTTTATGAAGGTACTAGAACCTAGTTATTTAATACTTTGCACTCAATGGTAATTAACTAATTATTCCTAATGCTTAATGGAGTTAGGTTTAAAAATTATTCTTCAGATCTATTTCAATCTTAATATGCCCATACTGTATTTGGTGTCTATTTAAAGATGCTAAGTTGTGAAGAGTCTAGTTTACAAAGTACATTATTCCTCCTATGGTTGGTAGTATCGATTAGCTCTTAACATAAGTCCTTTCTTGAGAAAAATCTCTTAGTTTGTGAAACTAGAATTAGTCATACATATCACTGGATTCTTAATTGCATCTCATACTTTACTCCTCTATTCCCTTATTCTAGTTTTATTTATTCTCTGGTAACCTACAATAAACTTTATAACTGCATAATTAATATAACTGCAATACCTAAGATGCTTTCTATATCCATATGTGAGCCTTTCTTATTTATTCCATGAGCATATTATTTGGTCTGTAGCCTTGGCATGACACATACTCGTGTATAAAAACCTGCTTTGTGTTATACTATAAGTACTTGTAAGGCATCAAGTTGATAAAACACAATTGTCAACGTAAGAACACTTTCCATTAAGATTAACCATAATAAATTAGCTTAAGAAATAAACAAAGTTAGGGAGATTAGGAGATAAGGAAGTACATACTCTAAATGTCTTGACTTAGTCATGCCTCTTCTTATCCTTTCGCTTCATCTTTATTCTTTTTTCTAATTTGCTACCTCTCTACCTTTGATTTCTACAAAACAAAATTCTACTATAAGGTTATCACATTTGTAATTACCATCATTTAAAGAAATTTATAGAGATCACTCTTATCTAAATTTTGATCCATATTCTGACTTGGTTTTATTTCCTCCTTTCACTTATAACTGACATCACCTAGAACTCATTAGACTACAACTATTTGACTCGATTCCTAACTTTTCACCCTCTTTTTCTTCCTCCCATCTGTTGTCACTGTAGTTGCCACTAGCACATAGTTTTTGCTATCAAATTTTACTATTGTTGGTGGCACTGAAGGTAGTGGTAGCTTGTTAGCCTATCCCTTTCATGGCCCATAATTCCCTCTCATGATTGGGGCACTAAATTCTCTAACTCTCTACCTATTATTATGTATATCAATATGTGCCTTCTCATTGTTCTACTGCTATAGTTGCCTCCCTAATGATTGCTAAAATTTTCACACTATTTGTGCACAACAGCTGCAACAGTGCCTTATGGTATGCCTATGGCAAGGCTGCTTAGTTCCTGCCATAATCTCCTCCCTCTATGACTACACAAAAAATCAAAGTAGAAAGAAGAAGAATGACTTACCTTTTTATGCTGCTGTGTATCACCACAATAGTGTGCCTCCATCTAGGTTGCTATTCTAGTCATCATCGAAGCCTATCGCCACCTGTAGTAGCATCAACTTTTTGCTATGCCAACAATGGCATCCTCTTATTTTCCTTCACTGGTCCCCATTAGTTTTTGTCTTAATTTCTTTCTTTCTCTTTATTTTTAGCTGATTCATTTCTCCTTTTTAATTAGCTCTTGCCACCATTAAAACTTTTAGGTGTGCTTACTAACATATTAAGTTAGTTTATCCCATTTTTATATCTTATTTTAATTATTATTAATTTTTATAATTGCATGATTTATTTTTCTTATATCCATGCCATTATCCATTTCTAATTAAATTAATCACTCTCCAAAAATTTAATTAATTCTGTATAAATCAAATTCATGCAATTGCAATTAACTAAGTAAATATGATAACTATATAGATGTTACAACTCTCCCTTACTTAAGATATTTCATCCTTGAAGTAAGGTTACATACCTGAGAGTAGAAACTAAGGTACTGCTACCTCAAGGATGCTTAGTTTCCTATATGATTTTCACTCTTTGTATTTATACTATAACACCTATATAGGGAGTGATTCTGCTTTCTATGCTTTTGGTTGTTCTAATCTGTATAACCATAAGCTCTCCTTTGTAAGGTTTGTCTAAATGCTCACCTTCCCTATTGAGATAAGGTATGTGTGAGGTCGAGTTCATGCCCTTACAATAATGCTACCTTGATATACCATGAACCCTTTCAGGCTTAGGTGACACCTTCTTGTAGATTACTATGCCAATTTATTATATTTCTTATAGGATAGTATGTGCCTTAAACCCCTTATTACCCAATGCTTAATATAGGCCTATTAAAACTTAGGGATAAATAGCAATTGTATAACTTTGCTAACTTCCCAAGGGAAAAATTTGCTTTAATCAATAGGATTAGTATTAACTTGGTTTATTACTTTGCCAATGCTTAAATTGTATCCCCTTTTGTGAGGTATAAGGTGGCCCTATCACTTATATTTTTTATGACTTGGCCTTGCTTCTAAGCAAAGACTTCGATAGATCTAAATAACTAGAAGGTGTCTAAAGTTTGGAGTTACTTCCTAGCCCTTATTACATTTGCTTATATACCCTTTCCAATTTCCTAGTCACCATTATCATATCCTTAGGCTTGATACTTCCTGATATCTCTTATGTATATTAAATCGAAAGAGTTATATCCTTTTTGTATTGTCAGTTTCCCTTAACACAAAATTTTTTAAACACTAGAGCTTATGTCAATGAGCTAGACGTCTATCTATTTCATCACCTTAACTTCCATCCCCTTCCCTCACTTGGGCCTAGCCCATAACAACTAATAACCACCGGTTCTTTACTTGAGCCTTCGGTACTTGATTGAACAAAAAGAGTCTGACTTGAACTTTATTATTATTCTTATGTCTTCCACCACTCCCCACTTTACTTTTCACTACTTAGTTATACCATTAACTCCTAGCACACTATAAATGAAAAAGAATCCATTATAGTTGTGAGGTTAAGAAATTAACAATCTTTCCCTACTCAAGGTATCTCCCAGAATATGTGCCTTTTTAGGGTGTTAATAAGTTAGGCGATCATAATTTCTCAATGGTTCCATTTACCCATACTACTTTGGTCTCAATTCTTTTTGTGAGGATATATGCCTCTAATTTTTAAGGCCATCATAATTGTGACATCTTCCTTGTATAGGTAGGACTTGTCTTTTTGATGTAACTATCACTGTTAATTTTTCAATTATGCATACCCATTCATTAGAAGAAATGCCTCGATACACCCTATACTTCACTCCTAACATTGATCATGTGTGAGGGCTAGTACATCTGCTAACATTCCTTTTTTTTTCTCAAATTAGGGCTATCCTAATATTTGTTTGTTCCTTTAAACTATTCCTCTCTTATGCCAATCTAGTAGGTGGCACTACTCACACTGGAAACTCTTAGGAACCTCTTTCATCTTAAAAGTTACACCTTTTAACTTGATATACCATCTCTCCTTACCAAGGTTTGCAACACCACTCTTAGATGCCTACCAACCTCTGAATAATTTTAAGTGTCATTAGTAATTTTTATCACCATCAATAGGCCCTCATTGATAACATACACCACGTACTTTAAACTATCACTAGAAATACTTCACAACTATTCGAATACCATCTCTGTCAATTCTTACCAATACTCATTCATTATTGAGTTGTGCTTCCTCCTCTGCCACTGCGATCTTATACTATCACACCTTATCTATGTAGGGTCCCTACACTACCACTAAAGGTGAGAATGATAGAGGAGGTGATATCATCAAAGATATGACTCCCATTATGGATTCAAATACCTCAGTAGACTATTGACGAAAAATCTCATGTTCTAAGGCTAACTATAAATATGCTACTAAGGGCAGCTTTAGAGAAGGGACATAATTTCCTTCTCCATTATATTCATAACACTACCAAGGATCTAAAGCGAGTTTGATAGCACATTTCTACACCTATTAAATGCCTTTAACTAGACAAGCACAAGCATCAAGATCTAAGCATACTCTTTTATATAACTGGCATGTATAGACACTATATTCTTATAACCATAAGCCCGGCTTTGATACCACAACTATAACACCTACTCCTTAGACATATTAATTATCTAAGAAAGGGTATTACAAGTAAGCTTATACTTAAACTTGATGTTAATGATCCCTTTAAGTGATTTCTAAGGAGGGTTCTAGTTAAACTTCTTTGTTAACTTCATCATTCTATAGAAATCTATTTTACTAAAAGATAGTTTTAAACTAACTTCCTGTAACATAAAGGCTATCTAGATGCCTTCCTAAAAAATTTTCCTATAGGAAAAACACTTTTATAAACATTAAAATCATTAAAATTATTGCCCTAATCTTCACATAAGCTATGATAACATCAAACAACTGCAACTTCATAACTATAAGTGTGTCACTCCTTGTGACAAGCTCAAAAACACAACTAAAGACTTTTCCATAAAGGAAAATGTCAATCAAGGTTTATCCTATCCAATTCCAGTGCACATCAACATGCTATTATAAAATCATCTTAGTTGATCTCCTACACTTTTATGTATCCCAACTCGTATGACTTTCATGATATATTAGATATACAAACTAAAACACATTTAAGCACCCTATTTATTCACACCTTGGGTTATAAAAGTTATATACACATCCCTGACTTAGTATAATCTATACAAGCCATTCAAAACACTAGATACTTTAAATAAAAATAAGGAATTATATGTACAATCAATTATAATAGATTGGGATCTTGATGTTTGTTTTGGTGCTTTTGATGCAACCAATGTTTTGCTTAACATCATCATATCCTTATAACTTGCGCAAGAAAAATACCAATGTGAAAAGGAAAATATGGTTAGTGGTACTCCAATATATCTATATCTCACACATTAATAACTCAATTAAAGATAGGTAAATCAATATAAAAGGAGGAAAGAAAGGTGTCATGTTTATACAACTTACTCTATATATGTGAACTAAAATTTAAACTAGCATGTTGATCTTACCATATCTAATATGTAACTTAATTTCATATGTATTGCTTACCATTTGATGCATATACAATAATTGATCATGTTTAATTTGCTAAGCTTACAAATTAAAGCATATAAGTCTAGTATGATACAAGTGTACTGCATTCTAGAAATGTTGTAACTATATTTTACATTGACTTATGATCTACCAACATTACTGAGTGGGCACTAGTTTATTTGTTGTTACATTTCGATTTATAAGTAATACTAGTTATTTATGTCTTATCCCATGATAATCTATTTAAGTATTCATGTATGTTTTAAGTTAAGTTGATTAGTTTTCATTAAGAATCTAGTCTATTGAGGCTATTCTAAGCCAAGGGTAACACATTTCCAGAATGACCCTAAGGTAAGGTAAAAGGGGCTAAAAAAGCTATAAGCTGATAAATGGTGATAATGAGGGGTTTTCTTATAATCTAGTCACCCCTGTAAGCTGATAAATATCTGGTAAGCTGATAATTATCTATAGCCTTAGCCACTATCACTATAAATAGCCCATATGGCATTGATGCTAAGCTATCAATTATCGAATATCTATAAAATAATCCTTTTATGGCATGCCAAAGCTACCCTAACTTGGATTCTGAAGGATGTATCTCAGACTCTAGGTCATAAATTTTACATTTCTAAAATTTAAGTGTATTAAGAAGTATGCATAGTGTCTTGACCTTATTATATTATAAGTTTATAATTTTCCTGATTCATTGTATTTGAGTTCAATACTGGCTTTGTAATTGATAGCTTTAATATGGTCAAAGAACAATTTGTTCTTTGCTAAGATAATCTCACCATTCACAAGCTATACCTATTCTTTTTTTTATAAAATTCCATAGTGTTTTCTAGGCCTACTTGTATTGTTTCCTTAACATCATTCTATCTATTCCTATGTGGTTGAAATTGATCTTTAATGTTATGTAAACTAAATTGACTGAAGGATTTAAACTGATATATATGATCATGCAAGTAATCATAATCATTACTATCACTAGTAAAGTATTTAATCTATCACCTTAGCATGGCAATTCACTCATGTTTAAAGGCTTTAATCTAATTACATTGTTATACTATTTAAATCATGTATTGTAAGTTAAATATGAACTACTGTTTATGTGTGATTATTTAGAAATACACATCTGATAAATATCACATTTAAATCGTATCTAATAATGTTCATCTACTATGTAAAATTAAAAGATCTTCCCCCTTATGTCTATTAGATACATATCCTTATGTCATACTATACTCTATGTTATATGTTTTAGAATGTGCCTTACTATTTCATGTCTGATTGTTATTAACTTGCAAGAGTATGCATATAACTTAACTCATATATCCTAGATGTCATGCACAACAAGTATGTATTGCAACTAATGCACCATTGGAACAATGTGTGGTTTGAGTATAGTTGTTATCAATACTCTGCTTCTGTAAAACTATCTAAGTGTATATGTGATACAATTCATAATACTAGATACATAGGTCACTTGAATTCATAAAATATGTTTGCTATTAAAACACATTTTATTGAGGTATTATAACCTAGTTGTTTAATAACATTTACTTACTTTGCACTCATTAGTAATTAACTAATTATGTCGAATGCTTAATGGAGTTAATTTTAAAAATTATTCTTCAAATTTAGTTGCATTCTTAATGTGCCTATACTTTATTTGGTGCCCATTTAGAGATGCTAGTTTCTGAGAAGTTTAGTTTGCATAGTACATTATTACTCCTGTGGGTGGTAGTATCGAATAACTCTTGACATAGGAGGTCTTTTCTTAAGAAAAATCTCTTAGTCCATCAAACTAGAATCATTCATACATATCACTAGATTCTCAATTACATCTCATACTTTATTCCTCTGTTCCCCTGTTCTAGTTCTATTTATTCTCTAATAACCTATAATAAACTTCATAACAGCATAATTGATCTAATTATAGCACCCAAGATTCAATTTATATCTATACATAAGCTTTAGTTGCTTGTCCCATAAGAATATTATTTTGTCTATAGCCTTGACATGACATATACTCATGTATAAAAACCTACTTTGTGCTATACTATGAGTACTTGTAAGGCATTAAGTTGATAAAACACAATTGTCAATGTAAGGACACTTTCCATTAAGATTATTCAAAATTAATTAGCTTAAGAAATAAATATAGTTAGGGAGATTAGAAGATAAGGGAGTACATAATCTAAGCATCTTAACTTGGTCATGTCTCATCTTATCCCTTTGATTCATCCTTATTCTTGTTTTGGATTTGCTACCTCTCTACCTTTGGTTTCTACAAAACAAAATTCCACTATAAGGTTCTTATATCCATAATTACCATTGTTAAAAGAAATTTATAGAGATCACTCTTATCTGAATTTTGGTCTGTATTTTGACTTGGTTTTATTTCCTCTTTTTGCTTATCATTGACATCACTTAAAACTCATTAGACTACACCTATTCAACTTGATTCCTTATTTTTACCCTTTTTTTCTTCCTCCCATCTGCTGTCACTGTAGTTGCCACTAGCACACAGTTTTATTGTCAAATTTTATAACTATTGGTGGTGCTGTAGGCAGTAGCCGCTTGCTAGCCTATCCCTTTCATGGCCCATAATTTCCTCTCTTGATTGGGGTATTAAATTCTCTAACTCTTTGCTTCTTACTGCTACTACCAATATGTGCCTTCTCCTTGTTCCACTGTAATAATTGACTCCCCAGTGATTGTTGAAATTTTTGTATTGTTTACACACAACAACTGTAACAGTGCTCTATAGTGTGCTTGTGGCTGCCTTGGGGTGTGCTTGGCGTAAAGATGCTTAATACTAGCCATAATCCCCTCTCTACATGATTATATAGCAAATCAAGGCAGAAGGAGCAAGAATAACTTACCTTTTTGCACCAATGTGCACCACCATAGCTATGTGCCTTCATCACATGATGCTGCTTTGGTCATTGTTAGAGTCCATCACCTGTGACACCCCCTACCAGATAACCTAAGAAATCTAACAAGCGATGCACTTCCTACTAGGGTACCCATCTTGAATTTGTTCTAAGTGTGTAATCCTTAACACTTAAAGATTATTTTAAAACTTTATGAAGTATTGCTTAGTTTTCCAATCTAACACCTAAATAGGTTTATATATGGTATGATAGACTTAGAAAACCCATTTCATAGACATTTTACATTTTATAAAAAATTAGGTAGCTCAACAGTTGGCCAGGTGACATGCCAAAATGTTTTTCACTTATAAAAGCACTTATAATATCAACTATATCATTCTACCTCCTTTTAAATGCTTCTAGTCCCCTAGTCATCATTATCACACACCAATAAACACATCAGAATCATACAAGGCCTCAAGCCCACAGTTATCAAAACTTATAAAAATAAGCCATATAGATAAACATCTATTTATATACATCACACCTATCCCTTTTTTTATACAAATAGAAGTAGCCTCTATGCATGCTAACCCATACCTAGAGTGTTTACATGAGTGCTAACTAAATAAAATAAAAGAAAGGACTTTATGTACCTTTAAAAACCTATGTTGCTACACTACATGACCTTCAAGGTTAGGCTACTTATCTTTGCAACTTGCACGCCGAAACACTAGTTCACTGAGTATAAAACTTAGTGGTGAATTGAATATATTTAAAACATGTCACATATATTGGTTCACACATATAAAGGCAATAAATATGTAGTATCTAGAGGTTATGTCAAATACTTTATGCAATTAAAACGAATTAATTCATTTCTTTAATAATTACCAAAATGCCATTATGCATCTTACACTTAACTCCTTCAGTACAATTTTTACCAATCATTTATAAGTTTTAATTTATTTAAGTCAATAGTCCCAACTAGATAGACTACGCTTAAAAACATTGGACCAAGAGGCAATTGAAAACTATGCAATGGCTTACATTTTAGACCATGACTGCTACACTAGCTTGGCCTGATAGTAGGGATTAGTCCACATAAAGCTTCCAATACCAAACAAGGGATAGTAGGGATCAGTCTGTAGACCTCCCAATATCCCAAATATCAATAACAAATCATTTCATGTATAGCAATCATTTTATAGATGGTAAGGATCAGTCCATAGACCTCCTAATATCTAATAAAATCAACAGCTAAAATTCAATTGGATTGTAGGGATTAGCCTATAGACCCCCCCAACATCCAAGAAGCAATATGAAACATCTCTAATGGATAGTAGGGATCAGTTAGTAGACCTTCCAATATCTAATAAAAACATCATTAATGCATAGCAGTTGCTAATCCCTAGTTGACCGGTCAACCCATCTAGTGGGTGTCTAACTAATGGGCCACTTAACCTTATTTTATGTTTATTTATTTACTTATCAATGTTTTGTAATATTTAATTTTAAATAACAATCAGTTACAAATTTAGTTTAACAGTTGAAAATTGACCTAAACAAT
>CANXYI011368247.1:0-10858 GCA_948208565.1 Hura crepitans | reverse complement strand
TAGCTATCGATAGATTGGGATACAAAAGTCCCTGAGAGCTTAGATGAGCATTGGCAGTTTATTGGTCGGCTGGGCACCACATACAGCACTAGCTGGACCAAGGCATCCCCGATATGAGACCCGGTGTATAGATATCTACATCAAGTAGTGGCCTTTAGTTACCTCAGGTGAGTTGCTAGCTCTAGTTAGCTGAATTGAACTAAGTTATATAGCCTTTAAGCCATGGAGCATAGAGTCTGATTCAACCCTACCTAGACTATCCTGGATCATCTGTATTGTGCCAGCTGATTCTTAGGTAAGAGAATCATTGTGGGAGGGGTTGTCACTGCTTTACTACTTGGGTTAGGCATTCCAGAGCCATTTGTAGGCCAATCTCTTCAATAGTAGTTATTGGTTGATTGAGACACTTGTATCGCTATTGGGATTGCAAGACTTAATTCTCGAGCACTCGCTTGTTATAGATTACTCACAGAGGCCGAGTTAAGCTAGTATGCAGGCAACCCAATAAGCGAGGATAATAAGTTTGCATTCAATCTAGAAGGGCTTCTAGGGATAGACCTGACTCCTAAGAGGCTAGCTCAGAGATAACAAACTGACGAGGCAAGTCCGACTTCTTTAGCACCACCACCTTCGCCATCAATCGAGTCTCTCTTTTAAGGCTTGTAGATTTGGATGATAGAGCAGTTTTAATGCAATCAAGCTTACTTGAGTGTGAGAATCAAGGAGTCTGAGTGGCAGACCACACAAGGTTGGAGGTTATGGAAATAGAGATCTAGATACTGAGAGATCAGAGATAGCCTCTAGCCCCTTACCCTTTATTCTATTTTTATTTTACTTTACTTTATATCATTGCATCTATATGTTCATGATAGCTTAGGTCACAAAAAGGATTGTACTCAAAAGCACTCATCTATGAAATTGACATATTTTGTGATCATTGATTTTTATCAAAACATGAATAGAATAATATAACAAATGCCTACTAAACAATGACAATGAAAAATGATAAAAAAATAGAGAAAAGAAAAAAAAGAAGAAGAAAAAAAGAGATACACCAAGCTAAATAAAAAGATTAGAAAAATGAAAAACAAAAAGAAAAAAATGGAGATGGAAGAGACAAGAAAAAAATGAAGAAAAGAGAAGAAGCAAAAGAGAAATGTGTATACACTCACACACGCAGCATGCATCTATATTATAATTGACCTTTTATGAACTAACAAGCTTTATCTCATGATTTTCACACATGAAGCAACTCAAACTTCAGCCTTCCTAAAGAACTCAAGTGCAATATTAGAACGTTGCCTAAACCATTCAAATTAACCATCGAGCACAGCTTTATTGTACTACCAGACTTTTAAAAATAAAGAGACTAAGAGAGAGAGAATTGATCAAACCAAATCAAAGAGAGAGAGAAATAGATCGAGAGAGAGAGACTCCATCAAATCAAACCAAAGAGAGAAAAAGAGATAGAGAGAGAGAATCAGTCAAACCAAACCAAAGAGAGAGAGAGAATTGGTCAAACTAAGCCAAAGAGAGAGAGAGAATCAATCAAATCAAACTAACTTTAGGTGTAGTGTCATAGCATTGCCCAAATCAAATCAAACATCGAGTACAGATCTATAGTGCTGCCCAACTTTTGAGGGGAGAGGGAAAGGAGAGATGGGAGGAGAAGAGAGAGAAGAGGGAGAGGGGACAACCCAAACATGACCCTTTTTGAGAGATCTTCAGGTGCGACATCCTAATTCTACCTAAGCCAACTCAACCCTAGGTGTAATGTCCTAGTGCTATTCAGACCATACTGACTCCAGTCCCGACATATCTTACGAAAAGATCGCCCTTGAGGTATATGTCCCTATCCTCACTAAACTTTAGGTCACCTCACACACTCTATAGTTGCCTCCCCAAAGTTGGGGGCAACTATAGATGCTAGGTTTCGAGGGCTCCTAGGTTTGGTTTGCCTAATAATGATGGAAAGGACAAAAATCCCAAAAATGGATTTTTGATGTTTGAACTAAAGATCTCAAAATCTTTTAAAAAAACCTTAAAAACGGCTGTTTTGGGCTTTTAAAAATGGCCATTTGGATCATTAGCCCAAAATGGGCATTCTTGTGTGCGAAACGGCCATTTGGACCATTCGGCCTAAAATGGCCGTTCCTAGGTGCTGAACGGCTTTTTGGGCCCATAACGGTCAAAATGGCCATTTTGATCCTGAAAATGGCCATTTTGACCATTTTGCCCAAAACAACCATTTCACCCTTAGAAACAGCCATTTTGGCCATTATTGAGCCCAAAACAGCCGTTTTCACTCAGAAAACACCTATTTATGCCTCGGGGTCCATGCATAAAACCAATTGGGTCATTTTGAGCTGGGGTTGGTTAATTTAAAGATAGAGAAAATATTTTAGAGAGAGAAATAGCATAAAAATATAGAAAATACACCAAAAATACAAAAAAAGACTTTTTTTAGTACATTTTTTGGGATTTCTTTAAAGATTCAAGTACCGTTTTTAGTCCGAGTTGAGATCTTTCTAAAGGAAAATATGCTGGTATGTTGACCGAACCATTTTTCATATATTTTTTAGTCTTTTCTTTTTCCCTTTTATCCATCTACCAGTTAGATATAGTAAATTAATTTGTACATATTTTTGCATTTGTGAAACTACTTATTTTTATTTAATTTCTATCTGTCTTTATATTTTTGCTTCATATCAAAAATAATATTTTTGGTCACTTGTGCTGATTTTATTTTTCTTTTGGCATTATCCATCTACTAGTTAGATGTGGCAATTTATTTGTACAATATTTTTATATTTTTGTGACCCTTTATTTTTATTTAATTTCTATTTGATTTTCCATTTTTCATTCGCATACTAATATATTGTTTATGTTATTTTTTTGCGAGTTACCATGATTATTTGAGGGCTGATTACTTTCATTATTGCTTCCTTCTTTATATTGTATTTTAGGCCTTCCCAAAATGTAATTTTTTATTTTTTATTCAGTTAGATTGTATTTTAGGTAATTGCCTTATATTTTATTTGTCAATTGAATTATTTCCCTGTATATTCCATGAATGTTGTAATAATTAGGGAAATGATTTTTCATGTGAATGGAAAAATAGCCAAAATATTTTTTATTTAATTAATTGGTGTTTCATTAATAAAATTGAGTTTGATTTTTCTTAATAAAAGTCACAATAAAATTATTTCCTAAAAATTGGCATGTGAGAACCAAAGTTCTCAAATTAAATTCATTACCCAATTTATGTAAGTTACACACAATGTCAGTCTCGAAATATTCCATGAGCACCAAATTAGGTAGAAAAATAGTTTTACACGTTAAAAGGAAATAGTAGTCCAAATCATATTTTTACCCAATAAATTTGTGCTTTCAATAAAATAAATTTCGATTCTCCCGTAATAAAATTTAGAACAATAGCATTCATTTTTCTAAATTAACCTTTGAGAACCAAAGTTCTCAAATCATTCTTCTAATAAAAATCACCATAATAAAATTCATTTTCTCCAAATTAACCTTCAAGAACCAAAGTTCTCAAACCATTCTTCCAAATAAAAAATCATTACAATAAAGTTTATTTTTCCAAATTAACCATTGAGAACTAAAGTTCTCAAACCCATCATCCGATTTTAATAAAAAAAGTCACCTCAATAAAATCCATTTCCTAAAAATTAGCATGAGAGAACCAAAGTTCTCGAAATAATTAATTGCCCGATTTCATGTATGTTGTTTCAATTCCAAGCACCTATTTATTTTTTATAAATATATTTTGTAACATCCTATATGTGAATGTGTGATTTACTTAAATTGCAAACAATTGCTTGAGAAAAGGAATAGCGTCATAAATTCAAATCAAAATTTGTATTAATTTAAGGTATAAATATGAGTAGGTTCCAAACTGCTCTAGTTTTGGCCCTACAAGGTATTTTTATTGCCCGACTCTGTCAAGTGGCGACTCCTACCTTGTGGTGCCCAACTTGCACCCCTCTAAGGTAATAAAAAAGGGGCCGCCCTATATTCCTTTGGCTTCCTTCTCATCTTTCAAGACTCGAGGATGAGGCCTAATTTAAGTCTCAAGCTACTTCGGTTTGGTCATTCTTAGGAAAATCAAAAGGGTCTTGCGAAACACTAAGTATCATTCATTTAACACTTGTAGTCTTGTCTACCCTGGTGGTCAGCTATCATTGTTTCTATACTTTAATATCATGTTACTCCCATAAATGTCTATAAGTGACTGTTAAAACCATTTTACAAGACAAAAATGCAATTCATGGAAAATTAGGCTACATAACGGTTATCCAGGGGAAAATTAAAAATTTAAACTTACAAAAAAACACTTCTATATTCATCATCATCATTCTCACCAACTCTTTAGTTATAAACAGCCACTAAGCATCTCAATTTAATAGTTATAGGTTATATTATTCCTGAAACATATATTTAACTACATCCACATTCTAGACCCAACCCTTAGCTATGCATGAGTGCTTACTCTACATATACCCATAAAAGACAAAAAAGTACCCTAATAGTTGATTACCTATATAGCACACTTTAAGGCTAGACCGCTTCTACTATCTGTAACCTATGCATTGGAACATCAACACATTGAGTAAAAACTTAGTGGCAAATTTAGTGCAATAAATGATGTCAAACACACAATTATGCAATAGTCACACATCAGGCAAGTCATGTGAATATGCAGATATAGTTACATGCAATTCTATCATGCATCATTCAATTTTATTACATTATGATTAGTGTGTCTTGTAGTGTAATTAAATATGTCAAGTTGTATCTAGTACCTTTAATTATGCTAGATGTCATAAATTCATTTAGACATTACCATTTACATTTATTTCCATTATTCTATTTTAGGCCTATACTAGAAAGACTATGCTTATAGATACTAGTTAGTGGGATCCAGACTATGTAGTGGCCTATATTTTGGACCTCGATAGCTACACTTACCCAAATCCATTCGAAAGTAGGGAACAATTCATGAGAACCTCTTAAATTAAAGTGGTACAGATTAGTCCTAGTAGACCTCTAATAATAATAGGGATAGCAGGGATCAGCCCCATGAGACCTCCTAAATCCCAGTTAACATCTCAGGTGGATAGCAAGGATCAACCCTATGAGACCTCCCAAATCCACAAATACAATGGGTAAGCAGGGATCAGCCTATATAGACCTCCTAATACCTTAGTGTGTAGGGTTCACTAACAAAAATTTGGCAATTGCTCCTGTCATCTCAATCATGCAAGCAATGGCCTAGGAGGACAAAAACCCCTAACAAATGCTAATTCCTTAGTTGACTGGTCAACCCATCTAATGGGTGTCTAATTGATATGGGCCAATTTCTATTATTAATGTCATTAACATAGTTATAGGTCATTTATTGATACTCATAATATCACTATAATTCTAATACTGAAGTGCACACTTGCACGTATGCACATTTCCCAGTTACGGGTCACTGAACGAGTAAAATACTATTCATTTAGTCAATTTCCTAACATCCATTCTGAAGTCAACACCATGGACCCATTCATTTCGATGAAATTATTATCCTTGCATAATCATCACCATCATTTCAATATTTTCATGTCATCATTAGTATCACATTTACTTGCATTCTCATATCTACCACATTCATGTATGTTCATCTAAGCATGCCATACTTTTATACCAAAAATGATCACTTCCACAAACATTATACACTTAGTACACATTACCACATTTTAACCTATACAACACATTTTTATCATCCTTTATTTCCTTTACCCATTTCTTCCATTATAAATATACTTTCTATTCACCTTTATGCCTACTAATCATGTTATCACCTAACACACACATGAGCACACTTCACATGGCCATCATATGCCATTCGTCCACACTATGAACACACATATGCATATGGTTTTCTTCCATACTAATCATGCTAAGAAGCTTCTCATTATCATGGTAACATAAACACATATTCATTTTACATCAAATATACATGCATACATACCAACTCATAATTACATACACACTCACACGCACATATACATGAACACATATCATGACATACATAGATTACATTAAATTCACATACCTAGGGTGCAAAAACACCATTTCTCACCATTTTAATCCTTAGAATGGCCTTCCTCATGAATTCATTTCCCTTAACCTAAAACATACAAATTTAGGGCTTAGAAAAATTCCTAAAAATGCTACACAACTTTGAGTTAAAATCTAAGCACACGATTTTTCTTAGAACACTTAAAGCTACCTAAAACAAAAAAAAAAGTGGGATTAAAAGCCTTACACTCCAATTTTCCACTATTCACCCCTTACTCAAAATTTCCACTCATATTTTTTATATGGGGTTTAGGTGTGTAAGGAGGAGAAATAATGAAAAATGGTGGAGGGTTTACTTGAAAATTGCATTGGCCAGTTGAGGGAGGTAGGGAGGATAAAGGTGTTTGGCACATATGGCACTCCTACATGTGGCTAGGCTTTTATATTAAGTGGTTGTATGGCTCAAATCGCGCCACGTGGTGATGCAACAGCTCATTTTAATTCAATTTTTCTTTTAAACTTCAAAAATTCAAAATAATTTGCCTAGACCTCCAAAAATCATAATTTTAGTGCCAAAAATTCTTGATAGTCCATTAAAGGCCCCATAAAATCTTCGGTCAAAACTCACTTGGGAGTTAAGATTACTATTGACTAGCATAATCTAAAAATTCCAAATAAATATCAAATAACCTCAAAAATTAAAATTCCTTCACCAATAGACTCATTAGAATTTTTTCGCATTAGGGTATGGTATTTTCAAGTCATCCGGGCACATCCTAAAGCTATCCTAGCACAAACTCAATTAAGGTCACTATTCACGAGTTTTTAGCCTAAAATGATTTATTAGTTCTGCTAAAAGTTTTAATTAATTCATTTTCATTATTTTCCAGCTCGTCAAAGTTTTATGACCAATACTCTACTATCTAGCCATCACAAAGTGCCTTGGCTTCCTAATAAACACTAATCATGCCTTGAAGGTACTATTCTTGAAACTGAGAATTTTGGGCATTACATTGTGGATGGAATTGATATAAAGTTTATGTTAGGATATTTAGGAGTAAGAAAAATAAAGAAAATAATGAATGAAATTTAATTGGTATGAGTTTACATTATTTAGGGAAATTTTAAGAATTATGTGTATTATGGAAGTTATTAGTTTAGCTTGAAAGCTTAGTTAGAGTATAAACTAATGTTAGAAAACATAATTATAATTTAAAGGACCTATGTTAAAATGATGAAATAAAATAGGTAGGAGGAAAAACCAACTATGCTTAAAATGTGTACATTAAGCAATATTAGGCATTTTATGTTAATTAGGTATATTGTGTAATTAATTTTATTTATGGATAAAGAAATTGATGTAGAAAAATAGATAGGTTAAATAAATATTTAATAATTAGTATTATAGAGGATTGGAAATACACATGCACGCTAACATAATAAGAAATTATACATGATAAATAATAACATAAATAAATTAATTAAATTAGAGTCAATTAATGAAAGAAAACATTAGGTACATAAATAATAATAAGTAATTAGTATGAGATAATCAAATAAATATGTAAAAAAAATATAAGTGGATAAAAGAATAAGGAATTAAAAGGAATAAATTTGAATTAATTCTAAACAAGTAATTAAAGAATTAAGGATTTAAATAAGAGAAAAATAATAATAAGAATTATAAGAATATATGTAATAAATTATATAATTACCTTAACATGTAATAATTATATGAAGACAAAATATGCACATAAACATAAAGGTCTAATTACATAATAGAAATTAATTATGAGCAATAAAGAGAAGATATAAAAAATAGATAAATGTATACAACATAAAGTGATGATGATAACAATGGCGATGATGATAATAACAATAACAACATCAAAGAAAAGGAGATAAAATAAGTGAAATGAATTATATTTAAGAAATTAAATTAAGGTAAAGTATATAAGAATAGTTCAATGAAAGTTGAAGTGAAAGCAAGTATATAGAAGAAATAAGTTAAATAGTTCAATTAAATAAAATTGAAACATATGTATAAAATTGTTATAATAGTAAAAAATAAAGACATGAAGAAATATTGAGTACATTCTAAATAAATAAAGACAATGGAATGAATATTTAAATATATGAATAGAAAGGAATTTTGCATAACACAAATGAAAATGCCAAAAAAAGACATAAAATGAATTAAACAGATTAAATGTAAGAGAATTGGGTAGAATGGAGAGTATGTATAATGCTCGTGTGTTGAGGCTCCGTGAATAATGCCACTGGGTTTAGGAAGTGTACCCAGAGTGCTCGGTCACTTGCACGAGAATCAAGATAGTGACATTAGTCATGAAACTTTGAGGGGCTTTAAAATGATGAAAAAATTAAATTTTAAAAATTTAGTAAAACCAATAATTCCTTTCAAGCTATAAGCTACTAATCTATGTAATAAAATTTAGTTGGGCTAAGAATGACTTGGGTTGTGCCCGAACAGACCCAAAAATATCATACCCTAAAAGTTAAAAATTCCACTAACTCTATTGGTGAAAGAATTTTTGAATTTTGAGGTCGTTTGTAAATTGTCATAATTTTTTAGGTTGGCACACAAATTAAAATAGTTTGAAAATTGCCATATCTATGGAATTTTGCTGTAAAAATTTATAAGCATGTAGAGGGGATTAAAATATGAATTTCAAAATAAATTTTGTCATTTATTGAGGTCCCTATGGATTTTGGTGAATTTCTAAAGTTTCGATCAAAATCGAGCCATTTCGAGATAATTCGGGTGGTCATAGGACCCACGTGTGCCAATTGGACAGCTTTAAAGCCATGACATTTGTCAAATTTCCTTAACAAGTGTCCAAATCCACTTGAACAAAAAGGAAAATTTTTCCTCTTAACTACCAAAAATCCACGCCACTAAGTAGAAGAGATGCCATTTTCATCTTCTTCTTAGATTCATTTCTAAAAACTCTCATCGCCTAAAATCCTTCTTTTGTGTTAAAGACATGAGAGAAGAAAAAGCATAGCAAAATGACATCCCTAGAATTAAATAAAAATCTACAAAGTTTCTTGAGTCAGAAGTAGTCTAGCAAGCCTATTTAGAGAGTTTTCATGCCTTTTCATTAGATTTTCTTAGCTATTTTTGGTTGGAAATGGTTGTTTAGGACGCCTAAGGTCTAATAAGATGTGCTTGAATGGTGTTTAAGGAAATTAAAGGATAAATTGCTTAAAGAAAGGAGAAAAAAGTTACTATGAGGGGCTAAATTTAAGGCTTTAAAGGCTTGTATTGGTACTAATTCCATCTCCTCATGTTTGAGGTATGTGAACTTAGGCATTTACCTTATGCTTTATAGTTTTAGGGCTATAAACCAATTTTAAGATGGCAAATGAATGGATTCCATGGATAATGCATGATTTTGTGTAGGTTTGATTTGTATTAGAGAAGGGCCGAAAGGTAATGGATGAAGTGTAGTGTGTGGGTAAGATGTTTGATGGCTTGGTGATGAGTTTTAGCATTCGAATGTGATGAATCATATATGTGTGGCTTGAAAATATTAAGATAAGCATGACGAGTGTAATTACCCAATAACATTAACATGCATTAGGTGTGTGTTCAATGCTTGATAAATGGAATAAAATGATGGTTTGGCATGTAATTGGCTTAACTAATGTGTGAATGAATGTGAATAAACTTTAGTTAAGGCATATGCTATGTAAAAGCCACCTAAATTAGCATGAAAGTGCAAGTGTGTATGTGTGTGTGAGTACACTTTGGTTATGAAAGAAAGGTTGAATGCATGATTAGTACTGAGGGTATGCATGCCTAAGGCTAAAATTTGGCTATACGCAATAGTAATGCTAGTAAAAATGACTTGTAAACTTTTGATAATTTATGTGTAATCAATATATGACATAAAGCCTATTGTAATGGACATAATATGGCATAATGAACTTGGCATGATTTGAATAAGTGTATGAGATTGGCTTGATATAAATGGGCTATTGAATGAGTTTTGAGGAATGAATTAATATTTAGTATAAATGTATGAAAAGTGGCCTAAAATGAGACTTGAACTTAAACTAGAAAATAGCTTGAAATGTGGCTTGTAATGTGCCTAAAAATGTGCCTTTAAGGGCTATGATTTGTGATTGAATATGATGGCAACAACACCCATGTTTTGGCTTTGTAAATAGCCTATTGAATGAATGGCTTAGGGTCTATGAACCACATGAAATTATAGGTGAAAATTGCACTGAAAATGTTATGAAATAGAACCAGAATTAGCTATTGAAAAGTAATGAAATAACCTATAACTTCTAGTTTTAACCATTACCTAAACCAAAAAATGTCAGTGGACAATAAATGATAGTTGCATGAAAAATAATTATGGAATAAAATCAAGCATAATATACCTTAAATAATGGCAATTTATAGGACTTAAAATAATTATAGCAATTTACCCGATAGAGTTTAATTATGGCTATACTAGACCGAGCTAAAATTAAATTATGCTATAAAATTAATATTTATCTATTTTCCACTCAATAATGTTATAACAAGTTGATCAGTAAAGAAATAAATATAAATTGAGTTATATGGCCCATTAGTTAGACACACATTGGATGGCTTGACCGATCAACTTATAGATTTAGCACCTGCTACATTGTCTAATTTTTAGGCATGGTCGGCACAGTGGCCTAGGTCCACATTAGGGCCACTATACTAGTTTGTTGGACTGACAATTGTCTAAATTTGCACACTTGATGCCAT
>CANXYI011368204.1:0-12009 GCA_948208565.1 Hura crepitans | reverse complement strand
GGTATGGGTATGAAGTAAATACATGTGATATGAGTATATGGTATGATGTGTTATATAAATATGTTATGTGTGGTAGAGGTAATTAGAGATTGATTATGCGCCACTAAGATTTATTGCTTAGCGTGTTGGTCTTTTCATGTGTAAGTTGTTGATTTGGCATCAACAGAAGAGGTAATTACAAATGAGATCAATAGCTAGTTCATGAGCATATTATGTTATCGTATGAGTGTGTGTTTTGTAGTATTTTAGTTGTGATTCATTTATTTCTATCAGTTTCATGTTTTAACAAATTTTCAGCACATTTGGATTTTTATTTAGATTATTCTTATCTAAATTTTTAATAAAGAGATTGCTAATTTTTGTACTTGGGTACATAAATGTTTTTAATTTAAGGCATGGGTTTTTAAAAGTGATTCTTTTGTTTTAAATTTCGGATTTAAAAAAAATTGAGATTTAATCATACATGTTTCAATAAGGTTTTAAGTATATATGTTAATTGTATGTGTAATCAACCCATGTTTATGAGTTGTGCTTAACATGTGAATGTGAGTTTTTGAATGTCTAGTGCCTTTGGCACATAATGTGGCATTCATTCATCTAGTGTCTTTGGGCATCGGGAGAAGGGGCATCACACTAGATTTCAATAGGCAAATAAATGATAGTAGCAGTAACTAGCTAACTTTTGTCACCTCAAACATGATAGCAAGCTTTTCGATGACAATCACACAAATTTCATTTTCACTCTTAATTGGATAAATGATTCCAATAGTTATAACATTTTTAAAACATGCCTTACATTCCAAATAATAAAAGGTCTCAAAATTGTGCAGAAACTAACAATGATTGAAAGTAAAATTTTTTAGAACTCTAATTAGTAAAAGAACTTAGTATTTTCTATTATCACATCATATCAGGATAGTGGATAACTTGAAATTTTAATTAAAATGGTCATAACAGCTATAGTAGTAACCAGATTAAAACTAAAAAAATCATGTTTGAACTACTACCATGCTATAAAAGCCTAAATCTAGAGTGTCATTATGATTAAAAACAAAACATGTAAATATAGACTATGAGTTTCCAATAAGAGCCATTTCATTTAATTATATAATTAGTTAGTACTATTATGCATTATTATTGCATTAGTAGATTCTAAACAATAATTTCATAATATCATAACTTATTAATTGCATTGAAATTTTTACCTAACTACAGGCAACATCATTTTCCCACATGCTTCACCAACATATATACATTTTTTATTAAATATCTCTATTAATAGAATTGAGTTCTATAATTTCACTATTGCCATCACTAAATAACAACTCATCCTTACTGTTGCACTACTATTGGCTCACTTCATTTATTCAGGACATATGTAGCACTTAAATCATTATTTGATAGTTCTCAATAAGAAAATTTATTAAAAGTAGTTTGCAGCAGTATATTCATAACCTAAACATTAAATTCCTCCAATAATTAGTTGATTAACCCATTTGCAGTAGATTTTAAAGTGATCCTCAAGGATTTATATCAAAAATTCAAATAATAACTCACCGTTAACAATAATTAGGCAACCTTTGATAGACAAGTATATTAACAAATCATTTGCAGAAAGAATTATCAATTTTTTTTCTTTTTGTACAAAAAAAATAAATCTGGAATTTTAATTCAATTTTGTGTTGTTGATCTCTACAACCTATTGCACTTCTTTATTGCATAAATGTATATTTATTTTCAAATCCACAGCAAGACTTTTTACCACAAATTTAAATAAAAGAGTTATATTTAAGTAAACTTGTAAATATTAAGTTGTAACTTAAGTCTTAAAACATAGCAGATGTTTATCTTTTTTTATAATTAATTATTATAATCTTAAAGTTTTCCAAATTTCTTATCCTATTAACTGTAACTAGTTACTAACCTTATTCTCCAGCAATTTCCAAATATGAATTTTATATCCACAAACCTTTAATTCCAAGCCCATTGTCACATTTTGTAGCAGCAGTTTACAAATAACTTCCATGTAATTTTGCCATGCTAAAACTCATTTTCAACTCTCTACACACAAATGTACGTATCTATTCAAATTCTTATTAATTTTACCTTGAACTTATATATTAAACTAATAAGCAACTGCCTATTCAACCATTACTGTAGCAAAAATCGAATTCATATTCATCCTTACAATCTTATATACATGTTAAGGTCTTAAGAAAGCACAAACCTAGATTTTTAGCTTCTAAGTTCACCTCAATCCTCTAACTTTCCAACTCAATATGCATTTTCTTCCAAAAATCAACCTGAAGCAGCTATTATATTTTCCTCACAACAAAAGTCAAAAAAATAGAAGTATAGACTCAATATTCCCTTCAAAAACTAAGATATCCAGAAGTCAATCCTCATGAAATCAAATTTCTAATCCTACGTGTTCGCTTTCGAGCCCTCTAAAATGATCAAAGACTCAACTTGGTTCGCACCACCTTAGATCTCGAAAGATGAGAAGGCGTTCTAAGGAATTCTAAAACCATTTCTAATGATTGATTCAGAATATGCGAGTTGGGCAGCACAAAGTAGATAGAGTTATCACCTAATAAAAGTTGGAAAGTACATTATAGGATTATACCAGAGAACAATTCAGAATCCTACTCTTATTTATAACTTAAATTAATACAGAATGAATCTTATTAAATTGATAATTTTATCATTTCTCTCACACACCCTTAGGAATAAAAATAGGCACACTCGCTTACATTTAATCTACAAATTAATAAGGCATGTATATGAATGTGTTTAAATATAGATTGTGCATACAATAAACTAGGTCATTAATTATTTTGGAAACTTTGCTTCCCTCATGCAATTTTTTACAAAAATATATTTTTATTATTGACTTTTGTTTAAGAAAAATCAAAATCTATTTTTTATTAAAATATCAATTAATTAGCAAAAAAAAATTTGATTATTATTTTCTTTTTGGGGAAAAAATCATTTTTCTACCTATTACAATATTAATGAAAAATTACAAAGAAAATATGCTGGAAAATAAAATAAAAATAAATGACACATAGTAATCCCTAAAATACATTCTTAACCAAAAAATTAAATAAAAATTACATATAAAGTCCACAAATTATATTCACAAAATAATTACCATCGAGTTTTTTTCAAATGGCTGAACCAGAAAATTGCCAAAAAAGGTTCTTTTATCGGAGAAAAAGAGAAGAATAGAATATTTAAGTTTTTTTGCTTTGAAAGGAAAGGAAGATTTTGTTCTTCTAGAATGTCATTTGAGGTGCCAGTTCTTTTTTTGCCTTTTTTCCATTTATTGTTAGGCTTTTTTTTTGCTAACACTCAAGCAAAATGGTTGTTTTCGGTTGACAAAATGCTCATTTTGTGATGATTTCGATTAAAAAAAACTTTAAGTGACAAAACAACTCATTTTAAAGAAATGGTCATTTTAAAAAAGTTCAGAATGGCCTTTTTATCCAAAACAATGTCGCTTTGTCCTAAAAGCCCTATAAAGAAAAGGGTGCATTTTGAGAAAAAATAGTTGTTTTGAATTCAAAATGGCCGTTTTGAATGCCAAAATGATGTAATTTTGTAAACAGCTGAAAAAAAGTCCATAAAGCTCCATTTTATAAATTTTCAAACCTTTTGACCCAATTAAAATTTTAATAAAAAGAGACTTTTCAGCTAAAGAGAAAACTTCCAAGTTCTAAAAATCCTTGCCCCTTTCTTTTTCGTCATTAGGCAATCCGAACTTGGGAGCCCCGAGACCAAGTGTCTACACTAGGTCTTTAATCCTGATGAAATTTAGTGTGGATTAACACTTACATGATTAAAATTGTAGATGTGAAATTAACAGTAGCAAACTTCGAAAACCTATACCTTTATTTGTCAAATCTTCCTTAAAATCTTCGATTCTTTATTCCTCTTAATTTTCCTCCTTTTTAATTTAGGAATTAAAGGCTGAATTTGCATCTCACTTTTGTTTATGCACATTTATATTATCAATAAAGGCATTATTTAATTTCAACACTTATATTATTACATGTGTTGATATATAGTATTCTTAAACTAGTTGATAAAATCCCAAGTATAAATCATTAGAGTAAAGAAAATAATGAAGAGTTCACGATATGATTTTCTTATTATATATAAATATATTTATACTTAAATTATTCATAATCATAGTATTAATAAAATGAGACATTGCTAATACGGATAGGATATGCTATACTACTTGATTGGGTCAAGAAGTAGGTTTCTTAAATTGTAAGCGTTGATATGATTAAACTTAACATATGGATGATTGTTAATATGAATAAGTACATTGGATGACCTAACTATTATATAATCACATCGATAGTCAATAATTATATCTTATCATAGCAATAGTGTAAATGTTTTTAAACTTGAGATATTTAAGGTATCTTGGAAATAAGTATTATGCTTTTGATCTTATTCTTTGTTTTCTTTTAAAGTTTACACAGAGTGGTGATTAAGCTATTATAAAGTGAGAGATCAACATAGGGATCACCACTCCTAATAGAAAAATAGTATATCTCATGGCTTCTTATAGGAAATTATTGCTTTGAGAATCCTTAGCAAGGTGGATATTTCGTTGAAACAGTTTCAATGATGTTTTTATTTTATATCAAAACTTTAATAAATGGGTATCTCGAGATTCGGGCCTTTAGGGGACTTAAATTAGGAATTGCCATCAATTAATTTAGATTTTAAAGCACATTACTACTACTACTATTATTATATTTAATTCTATTTATTTAATTCAATTATTTTTGTCATATTTTAATTATGCACTTTCATATACATTTTATAAATTTAATTGTAAATTTACATATATCAATACCTGACATATAAATCACTTTGATTATTTTGTTTTTATTATTATTTAATGGAAAAATAATTTAAAACTAATTGATTTTATTATCAAATAATCTATAGATTAATGTTTAGTTAATGTACTAATGACTTAATTAGAAATCTTAATTAACTTTTAATTTGAGAATAACCAAATTACCTTGTTTAAGTTTTAATTATTGAGAAGTTGAGGTTAACATATGAATGATTCAAAAGTACCTTTATTAGAAGTTAAGGTACCTTTATTTTTTGTTGAGTATGTAGCTTTCTCCTAAGAATTTGACCTTTTATCCTTAATCCTCTCATCACTTTTAAACTATTTTGAACTCTAATTATTGCTGAAATTTGAAAATGTCTTTATTTCCCCTTATTCTTTAACTACCTTTCCATCTTCATAACCATGTTAACCATCTCTTCTAACTCAACATAGTGGTGTAATCTCACTATGTTTGCAAAATCGATCTTGATTCAAACCATCTAGAATTTGTTCCATGGTGACTTTTTTATCCTTTTCAATGTTGGCTCATATCATGGTTATCTCCATCTCTTTAATCTTTTATTGAATTAAACCCTTGAGTGACTTTTTATAACTTATGCTAGAGTTTTGTATCATAGTAAGATGGAACAACCTCCTCTTTATGATAACCTTCATCTCATAAGATATTCTCCATTTATTCTTCTTGAAGCAATAAGTTGCTCCCATTACACCAATCAATAAATAGTGAATTTTACAACTGCTAACTTCACTTTTTTTTCTTCTAAATAGTTGTGGCACCCAAATATCATATTCACCTTTCTTTCCTACTTTAGAAAGGTTTCTACATCATTTCTTCCTTTAAAAGAAGAAATCTTCATTTAAATGGAGTTGATGTTGCTATCTCCTTCTCTTGCATGTCCTCTCTTCTCATTTTGCCCCTAATAAATTAGCCATTATCCTTTTTACATAAAAAAAAATCAGCATTGTCAACCTCTTCACGCTGCCAATTCCTATTTCATTCTATTATTTACAGTGCCATTCTACCTTGTTCTTTAATATATTGTAATTACCTTTACATTTATTCATTGTTGTTAAACATCAAATTATCTGTTTTAGATATTATAGCTTTTAAAGTAAAGAAAATTACATATTGTAGTTCTAAGTCTTTGTCATTACTTTTGCACAACATGGTGTGAATTATGCAATAAAAAGAAAGAAAAAAGAACCTCACAACACTCCTCACATTTTCACTCAAATCAAATTGTCACTTAGCTTATGTTTCACTCAAAATTTAGTTTTTACCTTCCTTTTAAGCTCACACTCTCATGCCTTTTACCACTCTTATTCTTTTTTTTTTAAATTGCACTTCATAACCTAAAATAGCTAAAACAAGACAACACAAGTAGTAATTTATATGGAATAACTATGATAAACCTAACTAATGAGACAATAGCAAATTCTAAAAGTAAATAATATACGAACACAAAAAATTAGAATGCATAAATGAAAACACGTTTGTTTGGGAATGTTATGTAATAAGCAACAAGAATGCAAAAGTTACTATAAAGTGCAAATGTAAGCAAAATATTACAAATAGAAATAAAAGAAACTCAAGAATGCAAGAAAATGGCAAAACAAAAAATTATGGGACGAATTCTGTATTGCCCAAATAAGAACCTAAACTTACCTAAAACTCAATGAAAATGACACCAAAAAAAGTATATCAACTCAAATTAGTACTAATTTGATATAAATAAATGCAATTTGCAATTTAGGGGTGCACATATATTAGTTCCAAATTTGGCCACAAACAAGAACCCTAATTGCAAAATTTGTGATTAAGTGAATTCCATGGTCAATTTTTGGAATTTTAGGTATAATGATGAAATTAAATCAAATAAAGTGCAAAGGAAGCAAATAATTGCAAGCAAGCATAAAAATGTAAAGTTTCGGGGAGTTTTATAGAGTAATCATTTTTCTTTGAATTTTTTTGTTTCTTTTTTTGTAATATGATGAATTCAACCAATAATAGATCAATTAGAATCTTAATCATTCAAAGAAAAGTAAAGATGTAAGAAACCCAAATTTTTAACATCAGGTAGAATTTTGATAACACAATGTAAAAGGTACTAAGATACATTAACAAACTAGTTAAATTGAAATTTATCTATAAACTAAGCTTTGATATGGGTTTGATGCGAAAGTCTAAGATTATAAGAATTCAAAATACCAACACATGAAATCAATTCAAGCATAAGCTAAAGAAAAAAGATACTGTACCAAATCCCTAAATTAACATGCAATTGAAAAATGTGGATTATTAGGTAGAGAAAAAAATAAGAATGAATAAATGCGACAATAATACTTTGATAAGTAAATTCAATTCTTGATACAACATGAAAGGAGTGAAAATCCTCTTTTAAAGAATTTGGCAAACCAAAAAACTCAAATTAATATTTATAAAGTGGACATCTTACATGCATAATGAATGGGCATTATATCTTTGATACACTAAGACTTATAAAACTAAGGAACAATAAGTAAAAGACATCTTTCAGGTTAATTAATTAAGGGTCACAATATTGTCTTAATAAAAATCCATTAATTCTAACTAAACCAACAAGGCTTTTGCTTTTAAAAAAATAGTATGGCCAAATAAACCCTTATTTTTTATACAATGGCTTAAGCTTCTAATTAGGCTCACACATTTGAATCATTAAGGTAGGTTAATTTTCTTCTTTTAATCTTGATCTTAGCCCAAACTTGTCTTCACTTGAAAAGCTAATAAGCCTCTCTTGTAAGAAACAGCCTTAAAATACTTGTAAGGAAGCCTTACATTTCTTGAGCCCTAATTATGTAATTGGCCCATCTTGTATGAAAAACTCATCCTTCTTAGGTCCATCCATCCCAAGCTATGCTAGTTCATATTTGTATCATTGGGTTTTACAATGGGTCTTAAATTAAGGGTAAACTTAATTCGCTAGTCTTTAACTAATAATTAAGTATATTTTGTGTTCAATTATCATATGAATAAGATTACTGCAATTCTACTTGAGTTGATCAGTCTTTCAAGACTGATAAACCTTTTATAAAGAAGGAATATAGAAAAAGTTATAAAAAGGTTTATTCTTCTACTTCTATAAAGAATTAAGGCAAAAAAAAAGAAGAAAAGGTCGATTAAGGCCTAATAAGAAACAAAGATGAAAGACAAAGACTATTATTAAAGGAACTTACTTTTATTGTTAAAAGATAAACCACTAGAAAAGAAATTATAATGCCTTTCTAAAGTTTCTAAAGAAAGAGAAGTTAATTGATGTTTTTACTTTAGGTATATTTATGATTGAGATTAATATCACTTCTAATAATAACCATGCATAAGTATTGAATAATAGATATGGGTCTTACACATGCAAAGATAAGTAAAGACTAAAGAAGGCTAAACAAAAGAGATATGGATGTGTGTGTAGCCAAATGGTACAATAGTTGTTGCATTAGCTGTAGAGACATATTTCTTATCTTTGCCTTTAAGACTTCTTTTAAAACTATTCAATTGCTATTTTATTCCATTACTATCTAAAATTATTATTTTTGCTTATTGTTTAACTAAATAAGGTTTTCAGCTAGCTATTAAGGATAATGGTTATTCTATTTGGTTTAATTATATATTCTATGGTTTTGGTATTATTAGCAACGATATTTGTGTTTTAGATTTAAATAGTCTAATTCTCAATGTAAAAACTAAGAATTAAAGATAGATAACCTAAAATCATCCTATTTATGGCATTGTCGCCTTAGCCATATAAATTAGAATCGTATAATTAAGTTACACAAGTCTAGGGACTTAAGATTATTTGATTATGAACTATTTGATACATGTGAGTTTTGTTTACTTGGCAAGATGACAAAAACACCTTTTTTTAGAAAGGATCAATATGCTAATGAATTATTGGAACTAGTATATTCTAGAGTACACAATCCCATGATAATTAAAGGTAAAGGTGGTTATCAATACCTCATTACCTTTATCAATGGTTATTTTATATATGGATATTTGTATTTGATGAAATACAAAAATGCTGCCTTTAAAAAATTCAAAGAGTTCAAAAATAAAGTAGAGAAATAACTGAGCAAAAGTATTAAAACATTTATTTTAGATCAAGTTAGAGAATGTTTAAGTCAAGAGTTTCAAGGTTATAAGAAATATATTTAAATATTATCTAAATGGATTCTTGAAAGGTAATAGAATGTTATCTAAATGGATTCATCCATACACACCAAAACATAATGGTATACCTAAAAGAAGAAATCAAAACATTATTAGACATGATTCAGTCTATTGTGAGTTTTGCAAATCTTCCCAAGTCATTTTAGGGCTATACACTATGTTGTTTACATTCTAAACATAGTTCCATCTAAATTAGTTAATGTTGTATAATATGAAATATGAAAAACCAAGAAACCGAGTCTTTCTCATAAGAAAGTTTGGGATGTCTTGCATATGTGAAAAGGACTATATCAGATAAGTTAGATGCTAAGTGTGATAAATGTTTGTTGTATGGTATCCAAAAAATCTATTAGATATTGATTCTATCATTCTTAGGACTAAAAAATGTTTGTTTCAAAGCATATTCTATTCTTATAAAAAGAGTTTCTTTTAAAAGAAAATAATGGGAGAAAGATTGACTTCGATAAAGTTCAAGAAATACAAACAGACATGGATCAATAGATTCATCCCAAGCCTATTGCCAGTATAAATGAGATAATGGTTAGACTTAGCATCATACAGGCTCTACTTAGGTATACTAGGTTGCATATAGCTCTTAAAATATATGGATTTCTCATTAATGAGCATGATCTTATATTGTTTATTATGGATGATAAGCATATTAATTATTGTGAAGTTCTTAAAAAGTTCATAATTTGGCAAATTGTTAAAAGTCATGAAGTTAGAAATGGATTCCATATATGACAACCAATTTTGGACCTTAGCTGATTAAATTAATAAAACCCATAGGGTGCAAATGGGTTTTTAATGAAAAAACTAGCATGGAAGGTATATAAAGCTTTCGCAATTGTAAAAGAATATCATCAAAGACATGAAATTGACTTTGATGAAACCTTTTCAAATATAGCTATGCTAAAATCCATTGAAACCCGCTCATTATGAATATTAGATATGGCAAATTAATGTAAAGACAACTTTTCTAAAAGAAAATTCAAATCGAGGATGAATATATGACATAAGAGATTCACATATAGTGATAGCAATAAGGTATGCAAGTTGCAAAGATCCATTTATGAATTAAAGCAAATATCCAGGAGTTGGAACATCCATTTTGATAAGACAACAAAAAAGTTTGGTTTCTCAAAAAACATGGATGAGCCTTATGCATACAAAAAGATTAGAGGGAGTGCAATCATTTTCTCATAGTTGTACCTTAATAACATATTACTTATAGGAATCAATGTCTTAGAATTTTAACCAATCAAGATATGGCTATCCAAAAATTTTTTCATAAAAAATCTTAAAAAAGCAATCTATATTTTAGGGATAAAGATCCATAGAGGTTGAACTAAGAGGTTGTTAGGCTTTTTATAGTTTACATATATAGATAAGATGTTAAAGAGATTCAGCATGAGTCAATCTAATAAAAGATTATTACCTATATCTCATATGATAACCCTTTTAAATCAATCTATCCTCAAACACAAGATAAAAGGGATTGCTAGAGTAAGATCACATATATTTTAATTATAAGATTTATCATGCATGTTATGTTGTGTACTAGACCCAACTAAAAGCTAAGTACATAGCGTAGAACTATAACTGCATTTTGATGAGAAGTTATATGGATTAAGAAATACATCATAATCTCCTAGTATTGTGATAACAATAAAGCCATTATACGAGCAAATGGACCATGATCTCATCGAAGATCTAAATATATACTCAAACATTACCACTTGATTTAAGTAATCGTAAGTAGCCAGAACGTAAATATTAAAAGGGTCCATATAGATTAGATATAGTATATCCACTCCCTATATCTCTATCCCAAAAAAAGTGTGATAGTCGTGCACACATTTTTGGCATTAAGTACAAAGGGATTTGCTCCAGTGTAAGTGAGAAATTATAAGAGACATGCCTTAAACTTAATCAATTTTAGGTTATATTAGGCATATTAATATTTTAATAAAGGTATTCTTTATTAATGGCGCTCGTGTTAATGCATATGTTTGATATAAAGCATAATTTAAAAGAAATCATGAATATAAGATTCTCACTATATGCAATATCATAGTTGTAGTGTTAACAAAATAGTATATAATTAATACAGCTAAGTTAACCCAGGCTATACTTCTTGATTACGTCAAGCAGTAGTTCTCATAAGCTATAAACATTGAGATGTTTAGAGTTAACGTGTGAATGCTTGTTAGTAACAATAAGTACATTTAATGATTTAGTTATAAAAAAATCACATAGATAACTATTTAATATAAGTCATTGTATCTCATTATATATAACGTCCAAATTCCAATCTTATTTAATGTTTAATATGTAATTAGATTAAGGTTTTATTTTAATGAATTGAAAAGTCTTATATAAAAATTCAAAAAACATAAGAATTTTAATTGCATAAATTAGACATATCAAATGGGTTAGGTCTGTAACACCTTTTACCCGTTCCTTGAGAGAACTTAATAAGAAAGTGTTACAGTACCAGCATGGACATACAACAAGGCATACAATCACGGAGTTTACGGTACACAAAAGTGAGCCATAAAATTTCATTTTTAAGTTACTTTATGAGAATATTTTATTACTATTTAAAATATTTTCTGTTACTAAAAACATTCACATAGGTGGGTCCTTGTACTGAGGGCAGCATAACAGGTGTTTGGGGCACCACCCAAAATTCTAAACTGTAAGAAAGCACTTCCAATATCTATATAGCACTTCCAATATCAATATAAATCCTCAAGCTTTATTTAAAACCACTTTTTTTCTCAGGAACATCATCCATCAGATGCTCATTCCTAAGACTGAGCAATTCTAGATCAAGTCATAGCATCAACACCACTTTATATGTCACACACACTCTCATACGCGTAAGTGCGCGTGCACACCTCCCTCTTCTATCATT
>CANXYI011368183.1:0-17130 GCA_948208565.1 Hura crepitans | reverse complement strand
TTCTAACCCATTAGGTTGCCATGCCTCTTATTATTCTGAAACACCATTTATCTCATTTATTGTTTATCACTACATATTTGCCATTTTCACATTTATTACATGACATATGTTTATCCAAGTTACAATATGCCCAAATATCCATTAGCACATGTATTATGGAATTATAGTGTCAAACACTTCTTTTAGGCTCATTATAGGTTTAGAACCCATTTTGGCCCTAAACTTCATGCATATGTGATTTTAATTAAGTTTAGCAACAAACATAATGAGTTGAACATGCATTGCGCACTATTTCCACATTTCAAGAATTCACATGCATAAGCATTTTTCCAAAACCTCATTCTGCCATGTGTACGATTCATGCATACCGTAGCACTCAAAATAATATACTAGGCCATAATCACATATTCATGCACAAAATCATATACATAATTAAATTCACAAGCTACCATGGCCTAAAAGACCATTCGACCATTAAGCCTTAAATCCATCATTTTTGTTACTTTGTACTTCACAATACATTCCATTTATGTGTATTATCGCTTATGTTCATTCCACTAAAACAATATAACATCATACATTATGAACATAATCACTTTTGCATGAACATTTCTTATCCTTATTTTACTGTATTTCAAAGCTATACCAAATTCACGTATTCATTCTTTACTTAGCATTTTACATAGCTTTATTTACACTTAAGTGTCATGCACCCAAGATTGGCATTGTGACCCATTTGGCCAATACACATAACATGGCCCTAAATCAACATTTAAACATCAAGCATAATGCAAAACATATTCAATTTATCATAGATTATGCTTAAAACTCATTATCATGCATAAACTTCATCATTTCCATAATGTATTTACTTAATACAATAATACACATATTGAGCATTTTAACTTTCATAATTGTTCTTAAGCTTCCAAGCATTCCAGCATATGTCAATTATGTTAAATAACATTATTTTATGCCTTAATATGCTCAGTTTTTACATTAAGCATTTTACACCTCATTTTTCTCCATAAATATGTACATTATGGCATTACAAGCATAATAGGGCTATTTTATAATTTCTAATCATTTATCATCATCTAGAACACATATTAACACTTTATGTAAGCCACATAATACATTAATTACCATTAGTTCATTGCATTTCACATTTATTGCTTTTTTCTCATTTTAGGCATAATATAAGTGCACCATTTATTTTTATTACACATATTATAAAGGATACACATATCTCACTAAACTCAAATACTTTTCAAAAGCCTCATCAAGCCTTTAGTTCCTCTTTTCCCCTTGGTTCTTTCTCTTTGAACATAAAGCTCATCCACAAATGAAAAATTCACAATAATTAATACTTGACTTCATAATTCAAAACAACCATAAATATCTCTTATTGGGCATTTAAGGAATCTTAGAAAAATATAAAATCATCCAAAAACTCATCCTTAAATTTTTAGAGTCACTATTCACCATAACCTTTAAAAATTCTTAATAATTCAAATAGCTAATAATTTTTCAAATTGACTTAATAAATCACTTATTAGCATTCCCATTGCATCTTAGAAAAATATTAAGCCTTGAAAATAAATTTTTTTCTTATACATGGTCACTATTCACCTATAATATTAAAAAATTCATAATAAATCATAGATGTATCCAAATTTGAATCTAACTTAAAAAATGTGTTCTTGGGCACTCATAGAACACTACAAAAATATTAGATTGAAGAAATCTTACCTCTTTTAAAATCAAGTTACTATTCATCCATTCACCATTCATCCGAAATTCTCACAATTTTCTTTAATTGAGCCTTCAAAATTGACATTCAGACCATATAAGAACTGAATCCTTTCATGATGATGGATTTAGGGTGAGTTTTGGTAGAAGTTTTGAGAAGAAAGGTTAAGAAGCCCTAAAATAGCTTTTTAAGCTTTTAATGTGAAAAAGAAAGAAAAAGAGAAGAGATAGCTACTGGAAATTGAGTCTTGTGACTGTTGGAATTTGATATTTATACCAGCAGTTAAGGACTAGGATCATTTCATTAAAAGAGATCTAATGGCCCATATTCAAGCCAAGCAATTACCTTCATTTTCTTGCATATATTTCCTTTTCATTCTTACTTATATCTTCTTTTCACTTTTGCTTATCCATTTCTCCATTCCAACATGAATTTTACATATATAATGATCCCAAATAATCATACATATGAATCCTTAAATGTCCTAAAAAATCCGTGCCCAAAAACTAAGAAAATTCGATTAAAATGTTACTTTTGATCTATACTCGTTTTTCCCATAACGCAGTATTTGCCTTTAACCCTCAAGTGGGTTAATGTGCAAAACTGTAAAGTTAGGATTTTCAATATTAACCCCTTAGTAGGTTAATGTACAAATCTGTCTGATAATGAGTTTTTACACCTTAACCCATCACTGGGTTAACATGAATAACTATAAGGTTAGACTTTCACGTTTTAACCCATTGGCTTCTATGTTATAGCATGAATGCTTCTTGTTATAACCACCTTTAATACCTTATTCCATATGTGTTTACACATATATCTCATAACCTTCTTAACCATATTCCTTTCCATAACTTTTAACTTTTTAACTAGGTTAGAAACTTCATTTTTATTCCGTACTTTACTAAAAAATATTTCAACATATAACTTTAATCTTTTTATGGGTTAACACACAAAAACAGAAAATAATAGACTTTTACACATTAACTCGCTAGTGGGCCAATGTGTAAAACTGTGAAATCAGACTTTTTTAGCATTAACACGCCCATAGGGTAATGCTATATATCAGGGGATTTCATGAAAATTCCAGGTTATGTATTAACCCATCCAATGGATAATATACAAAATCGTAAGGTTATACTCCCACTTCATAACATTAGTGTGACCCTAAATCTATAATGAAAAGTACTATTCACAACATCGGGATTTTGGGGTGTTACACTATATGTATTCGATTTAGATTTTTCCATCTATAGAGCTATTTAGAAGCTTTTATTACATTTCGCATAGAATAGATAAAACTTTTGTAAACTTTACTACTAGAGCAAATAGGTCCCTTTTTGATCTAAATACTTCCATAAAGGGATGGAAGGAAAAGTTTTTGTTTTTAGACTCATGAATGGTTAGGGGAATTTTCCCCTCATGCGCTCACAAATGGTAAACCACATAAAAGGTTATGTGTTCAAATATGCATATACAAGACCAAATTGGTCTACTTTATAAAATTCTATTAAAGATTCTCTTTTTTTTTTCTTTTTGTAGAATTAGTATTACATTTTTTCCCCTCTGAAGGTGCAAACTCCTCCTCTAACCCCTTTTTCTTTAGGATTAATCCTTCATATCTAAGCATTCTAATCTTTATTTCTTAATTAACAAAAACACACTTGGTTCAATTTTAGATATTGTTCTAATGTTGGAATTATGGTAAAAAAATCAAGGATAATTATTTGATACTCAAATATTATTTACTTCTTCACATAAATATGGTCTCTCACATTTCTTATTCGTATTTTGCAAATTATAAGAACTTTTATTTTATTTATGGTATAGTTAATTAAATGCCTATATTTAATATTTTATGAATTATCATTTCTTAAATATTCAATATACCTTTAATTATGAATAAATAAGTTAGGGTCTAACCATATTAAGAAAAATTTATAATTCTTAGTACTTAATTTAGTTATAAGATAGAAAGATCTAATCTAATTAATTTTATTTTCAATATTTATATTCTCATATAAAGCTTTTAAAAGAATTATTTAAGAAAAGAAGAATTGTTTCTAAATTAATATTAAAAGGAAAAAAACAAAATAGAAAATCCTATTTCCAAATCTGTAGAAATAAAAGCAAATTGGAAACAAATTTAACCATATTTAGCCTATGAATAAAATAAAGACTGAGTCAAGCAATCTGTTTAAGCTGAGATGTACATTAAATAATAATAAAATTAATAACAAAAAGGTACCCTACAAACCACCAATTTTCGTGCTCTTTCTTTTTGAAATTTCTTTTTTTCCTTTCCTTAATTTAGAAAATTAAACAATTTTCTTAATCCTATATAAACTTAGTTCCTTTCTTTGACTCTCTCATCTTCAGCTCAACATCCATTCTTGACTTCATTTCTGACACATCAAGCTTCTCTTCATCAAAATTTTACTTCTTTTAATTTTTTAGAAGAAACCTATTTGAATTGAAAGCTAAAAGATATAAACTTTGTAGTAAAAAATGGTGAAGGGAGCGAGATATATGCATCAATTTGGTGAAGTAACACCAATCCTTCTCAAATCCCAAAGAAAATCTTCAAGAAATCCAAGACTTGAGACCATTCTTGAAGAATTTGAAGATTCTTATCATGAAAATCTTATTGTGTCTAAAGGAGTGGTTTTTTTTCTTCCTTTCTTCTTTTCTTTGGCTGCATATTTCTTAGTATTTAAAGATTTGTCAAGTTTATAAATGGGAAATATTTTTCAAGTTTTATTGTTTAAGAGATTGGATGTGGAGGGTTATGAATATTATAAGTTTCTTTTATAATTATATTATTAGAGAGTAGGGATAAATATTGAATTTTGATTAATTGAAAAGTGATTAAACTTTTAGAATGTACTACTATATTCATCATAATTGAATTTGTACATCTTAATTATTGTATTTATCTTTGTTTCAATTATTCATAGATTTTTAACATAAATTTTGAATTATAATTAGAAAATTATTCCATAAATTCTTTTCTTTTCTTTTTTTTATCTATTTTTATTGTAAATTCATATGTTAATTTATGAATTAATTAGAGAAGTGAAATTTAATAATTTGTCCCACTAGGAAAATATATTAATGAAAATACTTCATATAAAAATACTTTTTTTTTCGAACGTTTTTTTGCATACTTAAAATTTATAAAAGTGTTTACCTGCACATCTAAAGTTGACAAATTAATTTTTTATACACCTAAAGTTAAAAGAACTTAACATCTTATCTCCCGATTGCTAAAGTGGTAAACTGTGTAAATTTATCTATCTAAAGGTATAAAGTTAAAGTTTCAAACTTTTAAGTGCATAAAAATTAGTTTATCAATTTTTGAGTACTTTTTACCAAATTAATTAATGTAAAAAATTATCTATAAAAGTGCATTGTTTAATCAAATATTTTTATCAAATTAATGTATTATTTTGTATTTTTTGTATATTAATAATAATGATAAGAATCATAAAACTATGTCTATTGCCGACAACTCAATTATGCAATGACATTAGCTATATTGGATTTGATAAGTATAGGAATACCATAAGTATTTGTAGGATGATATTTTATTCGGGCAACTAGATATATGATGTAAAAGTAACTACGAATAACCTGCAAGACAAAAGAAATTAGCCTTAATTTTGTCGGGATTAGTAATCCGATACTTAAGCTAGCCGGGTGAATATTAAGAGTAGGAAATTATAGATAGAGGTATTGATTGCGTATATGATAATGTGGAATCCTGTCTTTTGGATAGCCTCTTTCACCTGCTATAATGGCAAGTGTCCGAATCCTAATAGGTTTAGACTTTATATATTTGAATATGATATTGATTCTTAACAATAAGGAAGCTTCATATTTATCCAACCTATTCCTTATTGAAGTAGGAATCCTAATAGGGATAAATCTCAAATTATATGAACTATCATTTGTTCCCCCACTGGTTCGATTTATGCTCGACAACAATTTCAGCGTTACCTTTGAGGTGTCGATTTGACTTCCCAATGACCATTTTAAACACATTTCTTATTATAAAAGCACTTTCATAGCGCATTTTGAGACTACTACTTATTTTCCTTATTATTGCAACTTCGTTATGCCAAATAAGTGTCCATTGCTCTCCGCCATTTCATCGTTCTTTCCATGACAGCCTCTAGTAGGCAACCAATAGACATAAGATCCTCTAACAGCCAAGAATCGATGAAATCTTCCTCCTCTGCAGAAGCAACCTAATTATTAGAAATTCACCCAAGGGTTTTTATTCCAAAAAAGCCAAGAACTTCTTCTCATGTTCTGTCCGTTTCTCCATCCCAATTAACTTCCTGTAGCTTGTCACACAAAGTTAGTAATAGATCCCTTAGTACAGATTAGGTTTCGATACGATATCCTAATTGATTTTACCATTATGAACCCACCCTTCCAATCACATTAATTTTAATGACAGGCCTTTTAATGGGTATATAGCCCTATCAAAATCCTTGTCAAATACGTGTTTCGTATACCTTTTCATCCTTTTACGAAATCTATAATGAGGGAATATAAATTCAGTCCTAACCAAATGAACCTTAATGGTTGGGGCATATTAGCTTGTTTTAGGGCTTTATGTACTCAATTTTAGATCCCTCCATCCATGGAGGTATTTAGCTGCTTTCATTACATTTCACACAAAATATTTAAAACTTTTGTAAACTTTACTACTAGGACAAATAGGTCCTTTTTTGATATGAATACTTCCATCAATAGATAGAAGGAATAATTTTTTTTAGACCTCTGAATAGTTGGGACAATTTTCCCTTCACGCATTTAGAAATTGTAATCCACATAAAAGACTATGCGTCTAAATATGCATGCATAAGACTAGATCAATCTACTTTACTGAATTCTATTAAGGATTCTCTTTTTGCTGTAGAATTAGTATTAAAGTAACCCTTTAACGGTGCAAACTCTTCCAACCCCTTTCAAGATTCATCCTTTCATATACTAATCATTTTAATATATTTTTCTTAATTAACAAAAATAGACTTGGTTCAATTTTATATATAGTACTAATGTTAGAATTATGGTAAAAAGAATCAAAGATAATTATTTGATACTTAAATATTATTTCCTCCATATAAATAAAGGCTCTTGCGTTTCCTTAAGTCTTGCAAATTATAAGGATTTTTATTTTATTTATGGTACAGTTAATTAATGGCTTATATTTAACATTTTATGAATTATCATTTTTAAATATTCGGTATACCTTTAATTAATGAATGAATACATTGGGATCTAACTATATGAAGAAAATATATAGTTCTAATTACTTAATTTAGCTATGGGATAGAAGGACCTAATCTAATTAATTTTATTTTCAATGTTCATAATGTGAAAAAAGTTAATTAATTGCTCATATTTAACATTTTATGAATTATCATTTTTAAATATTCAGTATACCTTTAATTAATGAATAAATACATTGGGGTCAACTATATGAAGAAAATATATAGTTCTAATTACTTAATTTAGCTATGGGATAGAAGGACCTAATCTAATTAATTTTATTTTCAATGTTCATAATGTGAAAAAAGTTCCAAAACATTCTTGACTAAAAGGACCTAATCTAATTAATTTTATTTTCATTGTTCATAATGTGAAAAAAGTTCCAAAACATTCTTGAATACCTAAAAAATTGTTTCTAAAATTTCATTTTCATTATTAAAAGGAAAAAAAAACAAAATAAAAAAAAATCCCATTTCTAAATCTATATAAATAAAAAAAAAATTGACCATATTTAGCATATGACTAGAACAAAGATAGAGTCAAGTAATCTGTTTAGGTTAAGATGTACATTAAATAATTAATAATAAAATTAATAGCAAAAAGGTACCATACTTACCAACCAATTCCTATGTTTTTTCTTTTTAATTTTGTTTTTGAAATTTATTTTTTCTTAATTTAGAAAATTAAACAATTTTTTTATTCCTATATAAACTCAATTCCCTTTTTTCTCTCTCTCCATCATCAGCTCAGCAACCAATCTTGACTTCATTTCTGACTCACCAAGCTTCTTGATTAATAGCTCATTTTCATCAAATTTTTCTTTCTTCTTTTACCTTTTTTAGAAGAAGCCCATTTGAATTGAAAGCCAAAAGACATAAACTTTGCAGTAAAAAATGGTGAAGGGAGTGAGATATATGCATCAATTTGGTGAAGTAGCACCAACCCTTCTTAAATCTTAAAGAAAATTTAAGACTTGAGACCATTCTTGAAGAATTTGAAGATTCTTATTATGAAAAAGTTATTCCCTGTAAAAGAGTGGTCTTTTTTCTTCCTTTATTATTCTCTTTGGCTACATATTTCTTAGTATTCAAAGATTTGTTTGGTTTACAAATGGGAAATATTTTTCAACTTTTATTGTTTAAGAGGTATGGAGGATTATGAATATTACAATTTTTTATAATTTAATTATATCGTTAGAGAGCTAGATAATAATCAAATTTTGATTAATTGAAAAAGTGATCAAACTTTTAACTGTTTGAACTATTGGTGATTTCTATAAACATTGCAAGTTAATCATTTATTAGTATATTATTACTAGAGATAGAGATCTCCCTTTTGGAGTTGTGTCATTTCTATTAACAAGATTTGGGATGTACTACTTTACTCGTTATAATTGAATTTGTACATCTTAATTATTATATTTGTCTTTATTTCAATTATTCATAAATTTTTAACCTAAAATTTTAAAATATATATAGAAAATTATTTCATAATTTTTTTTGCCTATTTTTACTGTAAATTCATGTGTTAATTTATGAATCAATTAAACCATTTGAATTCAATAAGTTATCTAAGTGGAAAAATATAGTAATGAGAATACACCACATAAAATCATTTTACCTTATTTTTTAAGGACTTTTTACATACTTAAAATTAATAAAAGTGTTTAGTTACACATCTAAATTGACAAACTAATTTTCTATATACTTAAAACTTTAAAAAACTTAACATTTTATCTCCTAATTGCTACAATGACAAAATGTGTAAATTTATCTATTTAAAGGTAAAAAGTTAAAGTTGCAAATTTCAGGTGTATAAAAATCAGTTTCCTAGTTTTTGAATAATTAAGAGTGTTATTCGATATAACCTTTTATTTTTGGTTTCTAGATTTTTTTTAAGAAACTAAAACATGCTTCTTATTTGTTAGTAATATTTTTTTAAAAAATGATTTCTTCTTAACATATGTACATATATTTCAGCCAAAATTAATTTACCATTATCACTAGGATTTGTTGAACGAGGTATTCATGTTATACCTTTTATGTTCATAATTCATGTTGGTGGTGTGACGACAAAGTTAGTGGTGGTGCTGGTGGCGTTAGCAACATCATTAGTCATTGGCAGTAGTGGTAAGGACAATGTTAGTGATAGTGGTGTTAGTGCTAAGGGTGGTGTTGGTGGTTATGTCGATGGTGGTGGCGGTAGCAATGATGGTGGCAATGTTAGTCTTAGTGCTAGTGGTGGAGGTGGAGGTAGTGTTAGTGGTGGTGATAATGGTGGTAGGGATAAGATAGTGGCAATGACGCTGTTACCAATAGTGGTAGCAATAGTAGTGTTGATGGTAGTGTTAGTGACAACGATGATGACGATGGTAGTGTCAGTGATAGCGCTGATGGTGAAGGCAACAATAATAGTGGTAACAACGAGGCAACATTAGTGGTGATACGGGTGTTAGTTATGATGCCAATGCTGTGGGAAGTGTTGGTGTTGGTTTTAGTAGTGGTGACAGTGGTAGGGTCAAATTTTTTCGACAGCAGTGGCAATGTCATTGGTGGTATCGGTGTTAAAGATTGACTTGTATATTAATATTGAAAGGAAAAAAGTGGGAAAAATGATAAGAATGAAGTAAAATCAAAATATCCATAATTTGTTGTTTTGTGATTTATGTTTTTATTTTAGAATTGGCCATTTAATGAAAGACAAAACATAATTTTTTGTCAAATAAGTTTTATTCTTTATTTTGAAAAATAAAACTAAAAACATAAAATCAAAATGAATTCAAATGGATTCCAAATAATTATATCAACTCAAAATGTATAAAAAATTATTTATAAAAGTGAGTTGTGTAATTAAATGTTTTTATCAAATTTATTTGTTATTTTGTATTTTTTATATATTAATAATGACAATGATAAATTTTTGATAAAAATAATGATGATAAAGATAATGATAGAATTATGTCAGTTGTTAGCAACTCAATTATGTAATGGACATTAGTTGTTTTGGATTGATTGTTAAACTTTTCTTCTTTTTTTCTTTAATTTCTTTTTTTGATTCAAAATATTGGGAGCAAAATAGGAAATTGACATCACTAAAAAGTAAAATCTTTTCTTCTTGGATAGAAAAAAGAAGTAAAATTAGAAATGGGATGTGACATAAATCAAACACTAATTACCTCTTATATTACTGCTAATTAAACTTCAAATTCACATGATATGAGATCAAAATTAGCTAAACCACTTTAAAACTCCGAATTTTAGAGTTATTATCTATTTTAACATTAATTTGATTTTTTATTTTACTCTATTATTTAGTTCCATTTTTATTCTTCGATTAATAAATCCTTAAATAATACATCCCTAAATTAAAAATAAATCTTACAAAAAATAATTAACAAATAAAATTTGCTAACATCTTTAAGTAAATACTTTTAAACAAAAAAATTTGAAAAAAGTAAACCTTTTTTTTTTTGTTGTTGAGTAGGGGTTAAACCCTAAAGCTAAATAGAAGAAAATCTAGTAAACATGACATCATAAAGGTCAGATTAAAGAACATTTACAATTCCATCAGGGAGAGCGTTGAAGATGTGAAGGCCAAAAGGCAAGGTGTGAGCAAGAGAAGCCATCTAATTTGCTCATAAAAAACATGTGACGTAACACCTATATCTTTAGATGACATTCAAATACCCAATTGAAGGTATCACTATATGAAACTATACCTTAGCCCGAGAGGCTATGACTAGTTTAATCGGCTTATGTGATTGACTTGTTTAGTTCTAGTTACCAATTAAACTTTGTAGTTAGACCATTTTACTGAGTAACAGCCTAATGCAAATATTCGACAACATGATAGCTGCCTGAGGACCTACCAATTTTTTTTGTACCTATAAAAAGACAGTTTCATATCCTATAAAAATATCCTAATAACCTTTTAATGACCACAACAGCAACATGCATAAATGTGACGCATATATCACATCATCCTAACACTAAGTCCATCACTCCTTGTGACAACTCAAGGAAATAACTAACTCTTTCCCAATGAGGGGCCATATCCCAATTGCGTAACACGTATCTACATATATATAACCCCTTCAACTTAATCACACATATCTATAATAGTCTTATTAATTATATCACATATATACCAATTACAACTGAGCTGCCAATCGGTTGTGTCTCTTGTAGAGATGTACATTCAAAATGTATAACATATGCTATGTGTTTACCACTCTAGATGTCTCCTATAGTAGTGAGGCATACTGGGATTCAGATAAGACCACTTAAGTTGGGCGCCCTTCTTAGTAACCTTCCATAACTTGCACGTTAAATAAGAAAACTATATTAATATTTTATTTGGAAAAGATTGACATAATTATCCATTTAAGTTATTCGAGGTGTAACTCGAATACATACTTAAGCGCATAATGAAATCATAGTCTAAGCATACTTACCGAATAAGAGTACCCTTATCTAGTAGTCCTAGTGGTGTGTTGCTATTAATACACTTTCTAACTTCTATTATAACTTATCAAGCATACTCCTGATGAATACAACTTGGTTACATGCAGATAAAAGTACTATTCATGTTAAACATCATGTAATCCTAAACAGGCCATGTAGAAATCATGTACTGAAGAGATGTATACATTTGTCTATTAATTCTATCAACTGTCTTTTTTTACTGGGAATCCCCTTTGAATTACTGAGTGAAGGGACTTACTAAGATATTCTATTTAAGTCTACACAAATTTCTAGCATGATGAATTTATTGACCGTTATTCATAGCATTTTAATTAGGGTTGCAATCTATTATAATTATTCTCGTATGCTTACCTTAGATTAAGATAAGCTGGTAGGGGTTACATATTTGCTTTCCCATTTTTTCTTCCTTTAAAAACTGTACATCATTTGGCATTTCTATATGTCTGAGACCTTAATAATTGTTATAGTAGGGTATACTAGTATATCACATGCCATGGGAAAATTACACAACAAATTACAACTCGCGTAGGACCCTCGACTCGGTCCGATTGTCGAACACGAATAGAGAGCGCCACCTGCTTATCGATATCCAATTTGCTACCCATAAAACCTTATATAATTAAAAACTTTCAATTAAAATAAATAATAAACCTATTTCTTGACTTATAGAGTTGTAAAAACATTAAAAATAATTTTGCACGTGTATCGAGATAAATATTAGGGTCATCGTGTTGAAAATCTGACAGCATAATAGCTATATCAGGACACTTTTCCAAATTTTTACCTACTTAAAAATACTTTTATAAAAGCATACAACACTTCTCTATCTCATATGGGCCCTCTGGACCCTCCAAATACAACTCAAACACAATAAGCCTCAGGCTCAACTTAAATAGCATTCTCACATGTAACATCATAATATATCACACAATTGTGCGAAAACATAAAGCTTTTACAATATTACAACTTTAGTTACAAAAATAACTCGAGTTACAGATTAGGTGCAATCCCTTTGGAATTACAAGAGTACACTACTACTATTACATTTACATCATTATGCTATTACAAAATGATTAAAAATACCCATATAGGGGCCATCTTCAAAAGTCTCCTGTGGTGCAGAAGCTTTGGCTCTAATCTACTACTCTGTTACCTACACATCGCAAACAGGCAATGCACTAAGCTTTCGCTTAGTGGTGTAATCACTTTAACTAGATATAGCGATTTAAGCATTCTTTCATGTAATATATGTCAAGTGAGTCATATTAAACCATACATATGCATACATTATGATAACAACATAATTATGCAATTTGAACACATACTTGCCTTTAAAAACACGAAAAACCATTTAGGTCCATATTCACAGCATAATTGCTTTCATCATGAATTAATTCAATTACACACATAACTTATTCATATTTTGGTTGCAATATACATATACTTCATATCACATGGTAACGAGCATACAAATATGCATTTTGATTCATTATCACACTAATGCGCCATATCTACATATTTAGGTCTCAAGACCCGATATGCCTTAAGCCATCAACCTTATGAGTATAAACCCAACATTTATACCACATACATCAATTAAATGGGTTTAGCCTGACATTATACCAAAAACATTAAAGTCGCACATAATGCATCATTTAAAAAGGCACGCATCATTATTTTACACTTAATCATGCTATAACCACAATTAACCTTTTTATTATAATTATTTGTTTAATTTATGCTTGTATCTCAATATTCTTATTATTATTTATTTAATTTTTGCCCATACTATGGAGATAACTATTTAAGGCTAGATAGTGGATAACGAGCTACTCGAAGATGTTAAATAGTGTACCCGAAGGTGCTAAATAGTGTACCTGAAGGCACTGGTATCCGTGGATACAAAACGCATCAAGCTGAAGGTTTGCACATATGTAATGCTATACAGTGGCCCGAAAACCTGGTGGCTGTCGACACAAAAATATGCATCATGACCCGAAGGTATACATTGCAGTTGCTAATCCTAGTTGATCGATCAACCTATCCATACTAGGTTGTTTAACTATAAAGGCATCATTAAACTGGTCGATTGTTTCATTTTAAGCTATTTTTAATGCATATCATAATTATAGTTATTTACATATAACCACATCCTAGTGCCAATTTCCCATCTCAGTGAGGCCTAAACATCATGCTAAGCAACATGCATTAATAAAAACATAACATTGCTAAAAATAGGCTTACATAAGCTTAAAACACTAAGTAGCCACATAGCTTAGGTGTAAAAACTAGAAAAATACATTCAGCATCAATATCACACATTTTGCCATCTCTTTCATCATTAACATGCATTAAAGTGTATAATACATCAAAGCTTTGCACAATAAACACATATCACATTATTTGCCATTTTACACACAATATCGGTATTTTAATGATTAACATGCATTTTATGGCTATATCAAGGCAATAACCCCAAAAGGTTCAAAATGGCATTCGGCCATCATATACCATCTACACACATTATACATGTCATAAGTGCACATTAGGAATGACATTTAAGCATAAAACATGCTATCCAAGTCATTTACATACATAATTTAAGATTTTGCCAATATGGCTCACAAATGCAAATTTCGGCCTCTATATAGCCCAAGGCCATAAAAAGGCAGACATTATACACATCAATAATTATACATTATGTTAAATGCCTAATATCATATTCACACTCTTCCAATCGATTATACACGGTCGTATGGCATTTATATCGCATATTAGCATTATATGGTCATATCATTGCATAAATGAGCATGGCATCATCTAAAGACCATTCGGCCCACATACATACACCATGCATCACATTCATACCATGTACTAACATCATTTAATGATATACCCACATATAAACATTTATTAGGCATTATAACAATTAATGGCATTTATTGGTATTATGTAACTACATGAACATATTAGAAATTCAAGCATTTATTCCAAGTTAATGTGATTACATATACCAAAATAAGTCACACTTGATGCCTAAAGTCGGCCTAAGCCTTCTCCATGCCCCGTGAATCTCAGGTAAATGCATCACCTATGAATTCAAAAGGGTATGAACTTTAATAAATAATATAAAATAATCCGCATGTCAAAAAAAATTCTAAGCCTTGATATACCTTCTAAACATCCTAGATACTCGTTAAAAATAAAATTTGCAGAAAAGAAAAACTCGATAGAGAGAAGGTTACCATTCATCTCAAAATTCTTCTCAATTTTTCTCCTGAAATACTCTGCCATTCCTGACGATTTTGGTGTCCATGGACTTATCTCGAAATGCTCGCTGTTTCGGATGTAAACTCACAGAATAGGTCCCTCTGTAGAGAGATAAATCAATAAAAAAGTGAGGGAGAGGGAGTGGTCGGATTTTTTGAGAAGAGAGGGGTGGAGAAGTGTGTAATGGCATATGGGAAGGAATTTAGAAATTCCCCTTTTATACTTTCCCAAAAACAATTTTTCTTTCATTCAAAAAATTGTTATGACCAATAGAAAAGTCGATTTTTCCCTATTCATGTCCCTAAAATTAGATAAATCTAATTCCTAAATTCTCTCAAAATCTCGTATCTAAATTCCAACAAAAACCCAAAAAATTAATTTATTTTCTATCCCTGAAAATTTACAAAAATTACGTCCCGATCTTAGAAAATTCTGATTCCAAAGCCAATGGACTACTTGGAATATTTGAATATTAGGTTGTAACATTTCAGATTATTTTGAGCAACTTTTTATTTTATTTACGGTTCAGCTTTACATACGGCACTATTCACATGACATTACCGTAAAATCTTATTTAGCATTTTTAACCATCCAAACGACTTTGGATTATCTTTAAACTTTGCCCAAAATTCCCTCATAATTAATACTACCTGTCGATACATTTAGTATGACTTGAGTTTTGGAAAGCACTATTTCCCCTGGGAAGTGCTATTCACAAGAGTCGGATTTTCAGGTCGTTACATTTCTTTCCCTCTTCGAAAAGATGTCATCCTCGACATACCCGATTCAAAGATATATGGATACTGTTCTTGCATCTGAGCTTCACTTTCCCATGTTGCTTCTTTCATGCCATGATGTCGCCACAACATTTTCACCAACGGCACAGTCTTGTTCCACAGTTCTTTGACCTCTTTGGCTAAGATACCAACAGGTTCTTCCTTATATGACAAGTCTGGTCATATCTCTATTTCCTTGGCTATTAACACTTGTGAAAGGTCTGATTTGTATCTTCTTAGCATCAAAACATGAAAGACATCATGAATCTGCTGCAACTCTGGAGGTAAAGCTAGTCTGTAAGCTAATGGACCCATATGTTCTGTGATCTCGTATGGTCCAATAAACCTCGGACTCAACTTCCTTTTCTTACAGAACCTCAACACCTTTTTCCATGAGATACTTTGAGAAAAACTTTATCACTGACCTCATACTTAATATCTCTTCTCTTCAAGTCTACATAGGATTTCTGTTTATATGAAGCTGCCTTCAGCCTCTCTCTAATGATATTCATCTTCTCTTCAGTATCCTTGACCAAATTTGGTCCCATAAGCTTATGCTCACTTAATTCATTTTAACATAAAGGAGTCTTACATCGTCTCCCATATAATGCCTCATATGGAGCCATACCAAGGCTTGCTTGGTAACTGTTGTTGTAAGCGAATTTTGCAAGAGACAAATACTTATCCCAATTGCCTTTAAGCCCTATGGCACATGCTCGAAGCATATCCTCAAGAATTTGAATGATTCTCTCTAACTAACCATCCGTCTGAGGATGAAAAGCCATGCTGAAACTGAGTCTAGTCTCTAAAGCATTATGGACCTTCCTCTAAAATCTCGATGTAAAATAAGGATCTCTGTCTAAAATGATAAATGAAGGCACTCCATGAAGTCTAACTATCTCATCAACATATAACTCAACTAACTTCTCCAACGAATAATCCTTTCTCACGGGAATGAAGTGAGCTGACTTGGTCAATTTATCGACCACTACCCAAATAGAGTTATGCTTGTTCCTGGTTATCGGTAATCTAATCACAAAGTCCATAATGACGTAATCCCATTTCCATTTTGAAATTACTATAGGATGTAGCAAACCAGAAAGAACCTGATGCTTAGCCTTCACTTGCTGATAAGTGAGATATCTTGTTGTATAATCAGCTACATCTCTCTTCATGCCTGGATATGAATATATCATCTTCAAATCCTAGTACATCTTAGTATTGCCAGGATGTACAGCATATGGTGCATCATGTGTTTCTTGCAAAATCTGCTGTCTCAAATTTCCTTCTCTGGCATACAAAGCCAGTCATGATAATACAAATAATTATCTTCTTTAGCACAAACTCAGTAAACTTTCCCTCTTAGATTATACCCATGATACTTTGAAGCCTATAATCATCTTTCTATGATTCCTTCATTGTCTGTGTCAAGCTCGACTTAACTTGCAACTCGGCTAATAATCCATCGTCGTCTTACAGCTTTAAACTAACATGCATTGCCTTTAAAGTTAACATAAACTTTCTACTCAAGGCATCCACAACTTTATTAACTTTCCTAGGATGG
>CANXYI011368129.1:0-16627 GCA_948208565.1 Hura crepitans | reverse complement strand
AATAACCAAATCTTTCTATACATAATTAATTGGTGTTTTTCAAATAAAATGAGTTTTGATTTTTCTTTAATAAAAGTCACATAAAATAAAATCTGTTTTCCATAAATTTGCATTCAATAACCAAAGTTCTCAAAAATAATCAATTACCCAATTTCATGTATGTTATTTTCAAGCACTTTATTTATTTCTGTAAATAAGTATTTTATTATTCCTTTACATGGCAATGTGATTTTTTTTTAATTGTAAAACGTGATTGAGAAAAAGGATAAAATTAAAAATTTAATCTGAAATTTTGTATTAACTTAAGGTATAGAAAAGAGTAGGGTTCCAAACCGCTCTAGTTTTAGACCTACAAGGTATTTCCTAACTCTTGTTGGGTGGTGACTCCTACATTATTGTGCCCAACTCGTTCTTTCTAAGCTAATCAGATAGGAACAACTTAGAATTTCTCTAATTTCCTTCTCGTTTTTCGAGGCTTGAGGAGTGAGATGTAAGTTGAGTCTTTAGTTGTTTTGATTTAACCGACCTTAAAAAGGAAAGGACGTGAACAAATTGTTTCTCAAATTGTACCATAATTCATCAAATGATTTATACTACCACCTAATATGAGCAACTCAAATTGGGCCCAGAATGCACTATTCACAGCCCAGTGTCACTATTCATCAAGACTATTTCCCAAACCTCATTCTTTTCACATTTTCATGTTCCTCTCATACCAAATTCTTATTTTTCACCCTTTTTTCACATGTTCCACTCTCTCTAGACCTCCAACTATGCATTTCTAATTTTACCCCTGGTCTTTTTAGGTATTTACTATTTTATCCTTTAGTCATTTTTTGCTGCGTTGTTCACAGCAACTGACTTTACTCGATTTGTGCATCCATTTCATTTCCCACTTTTTCTTTTAATTCTAATTTTATCCTTAGGAAAAATCAAATCGAAAGTCAGGGTGTGATAGTATGCCTTAGAGCACATATATAATAGGGACCTTTTCATATACATTTAAATATCATTAATAGTGACAATGGCATTTCTTTATTACATAGTGCTCATGTTCATGCATTTGTTAATGTTAATCTTAAACTACATAATAATGTCCTTGGTATATAATCACAGTGTAGAGGTAATCATAAGGGATTCATAATGTGAGATGCCTATTTTAAGCAAAAATGATAATACCAAAATTACCCCTAGTCATAGTATTAACAAGATATGACACCATTAGACTAGTAAATTTTGTACTCCTTATATGGGTCAAGCAATAGCTTTCACAAGCTATAAGCATATATAATACTTAGGGTTAACATGTGGATACTTGTTTAGGTAACAAATACATTAAAAACCCAACATGAGATCATTCATATGGATAAATGCTCTATATCAACGAAAAATACCTTATCATATTTGTCGTGCAAGTATCATTAAACTTGAGGTCACTAGCTATCTTAAGTATCAATTGCTATGCTTTAACTCTCATGCTTTTACTTTAGCATGATGTATACATAGCTACGAACTTGGGTATGGCATGAGGTACTTGAAGGTAATTGACTGACCAATAGAGAATTAACCACCTCAGATCATTTAGCAGAGTTTATCTCATATTTCTAGTTAACTATCTTTATTTAGGAATCTCTAACCATAGTGGAATACATGTGAATAAAATTCATAAGGGCATTTTAGGAATATAGATAATTGTCATTAAAACAAAATATTTAGGGCTTAATTAAACATAATTAACTAAGCATTGAGTTGGCATAAGTCCATACTCAAACTTGGATGAGATATAGAATGGTGAAAGGAATTTATTATAAGGTTACTAATATAAAATGGTTAAGTCAAACCACTTGATTTTTTAACACTCAGGTAGCCATGATGCATGGCTAGATAACTTTTATTACTATATGATAGTGAATTTATTAATGCATAGTTAATAATGATTTAATGGGACTAAATCACATAGTCCCAATTTAAGTAGGACTCTAATTCACTACTTTATTACTAATGTGCTTCGAAAGCCCATATGGTCACATGCTATAAGAGAAAATTAATGACAAAAAATATAGAGTATTTAATGATATTGGATATCATTATACTACAAGAAACAAATAGAGAAGGCTTATTGGGCTTAGTGCCCAAGATAAAGGCTTAAAATATTAATTAAAGGTTCTAAGTGACTAGGCCTAAATTTAGCCTTTAAATTAATTAATTAAAAGCCCATATTTCCTTAACATTTTAGTGGTTTTATTGGCTATATAACAAAACCTAGATAAGTACTAAGAGGAGTATAAAGCCTACCCTTAAGGAGCTAAAATTCACAAAGAGAAAATACTCAAAGCAAATTCAGCACCCTTTTTCTTTTGCTTTTTCTTGAATTATGTTTCTTAAAAGCATATGGAAACATATTCTTTTGTTCAACTCTTAGAGAGTTCTCATTGAATAGGTATTGGTATGGATGTCTTGGAGGCGTTCTAACTTGGATCACTATGGTTTACGACAACCCAATGAGAAGTAAAACTGCAAAAAGGAATTAATTTCAAGAAAATAGTAAAATCTCTTTTCTAATTGCTTTAAATTTTTTTTAATCTTTTGATAATCCAACCTTGTTTGGGGTTCCATGGATGTTTAATTTTTTCAATACATGAGTCTTTGAAATCTAACATATCCAATCCTTGTTTGACATATATGGCTGTTTAATTTTTATTAGGCATGAGTACATGGAAACCAACAATTATAGGGTTTTGCATTAGAAACTATTGCTTATGCATTAAATAGAGTTCCATCCTAATTAGTTGATGTTACACCATATGAGATGTGCTATAACAAGAAACCTATACTTTCACATATGAAATTATACCATATAAGATGTGCTATAACAAAAAACCTATACTTTCACATTTGAAAGTATGGGGCTATCATACTTATGTTAAGAGGATATTATTAGACAAGCTAGATACCAAGTCTAATAAATACATATTTGTGGGATATCCTAAAGAGTCACTAGGAAATTGCTTCTATAACCTATTGGAATAAAAGGTGTTTGTGTCAAAGCATGTTGTCTTCTTCAAGAAAGAGTTTCTTCCTTTTTTAAAGAAAATAATAGCAACAAATTTGAGCTTAATGAAGTTCATGAACCAAAACAAAGGCAAATCCATTGATGGGTCCTGATTCTATTACTCATGCTAATGGGATAATATAAGAACCTATTGTTACACAAGCTTTATATAGATCTACTAGAATATGCACTATCCATGAGAGATATAGATTTCTTATTAGTGAGTAAAAGAATGTATTATTAGTAAAAGATATTAAGCCTACAAGTTTTGAGGAAGCTTGAAAAGTTCAGAATCTGAATTACGGCTAAAAGCCATGAAATCTAAGATGTATTCAATGTATGACAATCACATGTGGGCTTTGATTGATCAACCTAAAGAGATAGAACCCATTGGGTGTAAATGGATCTTTAAGAAGAAGACTGATATGGAAGGCAATGTGATTACATATAAGGCATTCCCTGTTGCAAAGGCCATCATTAAGCAAGGAATTGATTTTGATGAAACCTTTTCACTAGTGCATATACTTACATCTATCATGATTTTATTTGCTATTGATGCTTATTATGATTATGAGATTTGGTAACTAGATGTGCAGATAGCATTCTATAATGGAATATGGTTGAGGAAGTGTACAGGACATAGCTTGATAGACTCACATCCAATGATAGCAATAAAGTATGCAAGCTTCAGAATTCCATTTATGTATTGAAGCAAGCATCAATAGGCTAGAACATTTTTTTTGATGAAACAATCAAAGAATTTTGTTTCTCACAAAATCTGAATAAATCATGTGTATATAAGAATATCAATAGAAGTGCAATTGTTTTCCTTATGTTTTATGTTTATGACATATTACCTATAGGAAATGACATCTCTGTCCTTCAATCTATCAAGATATAGCTTTCCAGAAAATTCTCTATGAAAGACCTTAAAGAAGCAACCTATATTATACATATTAAGATCTATAGAGATAAATCTAATAGGTTGCTTAGTCTTTCATAGTTCACAAACATAAAAAAAAAAATATGCTAAGAAAATTTAGCATAGATCTCTCAAAGAAGGGTTATCTCCTTTTGATTCATGCAAAATTCCTTTCTAGGTCTATGTGTCCTACAATACAAGAGCAGAGAGAGCACATAAGTAAAATCCCATAAGCTTTTACTATAAGATCTATATCGTGTACACTATGTTATATACTAAACCAAATGTGTCATATGCTATGAGTGTCATGAGTAGATACCAATCTAATCTCGAAAAGGAACATTGGGTGGCTATTAAGAACATCCTTAAGTACTTCAGAAAGATTAAGGGTACGTTCTTGGTTTATGGAGAAGGGACTTAGTGATGAATGGCTATATAGATGTTAGTTTCCAATTTGAAAAAGATGACAACAAGTCCTAATCTATCTATGTGTTCATATTGGTAAAGCTATAGTTAGTTGGAAGAGTTCCAAACAAGATATAATTACAGATTCTATAGATGTGGCTGAGTATATTACAGCTTCTAAAGTTGCTAAGAAAGTAGTGTAGATTAAAAAGTTCATCACAAAAATAAGTGGTACCTAGCATTATTGATGCAATACCTCTATATTGTGATAATGATGGAGCTATTGCATAATCAAAATAACCACAATCTCATATATGGTATGAGCATATGCTCAAATGATCCTATTTGATTAGGAAAATCATTGGTAGAAATAATATAAAGATTGAAAAGGTTTCCAGAGATTAAAACATTATTGATGATTTCACTAAGGCACTATCCCAAAAGAAGTTTTATTACATGCAAATGCCATAGACATTAGATATAAAGGCAAATGGCTCTAGTGCAAGTGGGAAATTGTTAAAGATATGCCTTAAAGGTAGTCTAGAAAAGGATAATTTCATGTACATTACAACTTTATAATTAATAATAAAGGCATTTCTTTATTATATAATGCTTATGAATTATTCATTTATTTAATTGAAATCTTAAACTGCCTAATAAAGTTGTTAATGTAAAAGATGTAATGTGGAGGAAATAATGAAGAGTTCATGATGTGAGATTCCTATTACACAAAAATGGAATTATACCTAAATTATTCCTATTCATAGTATTAATAAGAAAAGACATTGTTAATATGGATAGACTAGCACAGGTTATACTCATTTACTAGTTCAAGTAGTGGTTCTCACAAGCTATAGGCATGAGATGCTTAAAGTTAACATACAAATGCTTGTTTGAGAAAAAAGTTCATTAGAAACCTAGCTATGAGATAATCATATGGATACTTAATCTAAGTTAACAATTCAATCTCATCATAATAGCTATGTAAGTATCCTTAGACTAGAGATCTCCATGGTTATCTTAGATATCAAATATGATACTTTGATACCAAACCTTATTCCTCACTATGAGCCATCTATAATAAGGTAATTAGGTATAGTGTGGGGTATTCAAAGATAGTTAAGTGATCAACAAAATATTCACCACCCTATCTTAATGTAAAAGAGTTTATCTCAAAGTTTCTTGAAGAGTTTCTTTATTTATGAGTCTCTACCTAGAGTAGTGTGTATATATGAATGAGATTCATAAATATACTTTGAGAATAAAGAATCAAGATACAAGAACTAACATATTCAAAGCTTTATAGAGCTTAATTTAATTGATCATGGGTTGACATAAGTCCATACCTAAACTTGAATAAGGTAAAGTATGGTGAAAGGACTTATTATGTGGTAGCTATTTATGGAAGGGTTATAATCAAGCCACTAACTTTCTAGTAGTTTAGGTAGTCATGATGCATGGCTAGATGCCTCTCCTAAATTGGACAATAATGAATTTATTAATTGAGAATCAATAATTATTTAAAGATTTCAAATCACATAATTTTAGTGCAATTAGGATTCTAATTTATTTTCTACTACCAAGTTGGACCTAGAAACCCAATAGGTCACACAAATAAGGGAAAAGGGTATTAATGCAAAATAACATTATATTAGATGGCATGAAATGACACTAAGGGTTTTGGAATGAAGAAAATAAATAGATAAGGCCAAGTAAAATGAACATTTGAGCCCGATTAGGCCTAATGCATAAGTGGAAATTAAACCTGTTAATTAGAGTAGGTCCAACAATTTGGTCAGGCCTTTTATAAATTAAAAGGTCCTAGTTTTAACCTAAGGGTTTAGTGTTTGACCACTAAAGTTATAAAATCCCAAGTAGTCAAAATCCCTAGGATATCCACTAGAAAATCTTTTTCTTTCTTCTTCTTTTACTCTAACTAAATTCTCCTACTAAAATTTAAAGAATTTTTAGCTTTTGTCTGTTCTATTAAGAGTAGTTATTGATACTTTTTCTCATATGGATACTCTTAAAGGTGACCCTGATTAGGTTACTAAAATTTGCTATAACTCGATAAGAAAAAAGTTGCAAAAAGGAATAAAAAACAATGAAATGGTAAATTCTAATGCCCTTTCTACTACTTTTTCAAAATTATCTAGCATGATAAATCCTAAGTTTGATTTCAAAATTTTTATTTTTTAGTTGTGTACTACTTATTCATAAGTTTCATAACCAACACTAGTTGCATAATAGAGATATGCAAATGTCTTGAGTTTAGTGTAACTGGATGACTAGTTAAAGAGAATTTTGAATAGAGATTTCTTAGAAAGTAATTTTATAGACAATCAATATATAAAAAAGATGGCATGTAAAATGGTTTCTTCCTAGAAAGACTTGGTAAGTGTGAATGAAATAACAATGATCTTGCTACTTATAGCAGATGTCTACATTTTTACTTTACCACACCATTTTGTATGGTGTGTAAATGCATGTTCTCTGATGTATAACACTACCTTCTAGAAATAATGCTGGCATTTTGTAGTCAAAAATTTAACCTTGCTTCACTTTCAATGGAAATTGAGTGTGAATTGTCAAAAAATTCTAAAAGATAGCAGGCCTAACTTTTGTGATTCATAAGAAATGTCCAAATATGTCAACTAAAATCTACTATAGTTAAAAAAAATAATGAACACTAGTGATTAAGGCCATTTTACATAAACCCATATGTTTATGTGAAGTAAATGAAAATAATAAATGGAATGGATGGTACTAGTGAGAAAAAGGACCTTAGTCTATATTGCCAAGGGAAAAGCATGACAAGTTTTAGATAAAGAACTAGATAAGGGTATGAAAGGTAAATATTGTAAAACTAGATCACTTAGATGTCCAAGCCTCTTATGCCAAATGGAAAATGAAACTAATGTTTTATTGATTTTGTTTACAATTGTACAAGGGAGCAAATAGGCTAAAACTTACAAGGAATGGTTTTATACTTGCAAAAAGTTATGGAATCAAAAAACATGGCAACATTATATTGCTATATTTGAGAAAAAAAATTGGAATCTAAAATTTAAAGATTGCCAATGAGCTCTGCAACTGCTAAGACCTTATTACTCTTTAAGTCTTATAAAAGACAAACAATAGAAAAGCAGGCAAAATAAACATAATTTATTTGACCAGAGTGATGACATCAAATAGGTTGTGTTAAAAAGAAGGCAGAGATAATATATCCTTTAAAAGAAACTGCTCATGCAAAAATGCATTTCCTTTTCTAATAACTTGCTTATAATGCCATTTAGTAAGTGTATTTTTCTATTACTAGGTAAAGTTTGGAGCTTAAAAAACATATTATAATTGACATAAATGTGAGTTAAAGCTCATGTCTCAATAATCCAATATGTATAGCTTACAAGTATGATGATATAGCAAATGGCATACCTACAAATTCTTCCACTTTAGCAAAAGTCATATAATCGTCAGGAGAGACCTACTTGCCCATGATATATTTGGCCTTATCTTATTTGAAATCTCTACTAACAATTTTTTATTCTTTCTATCCAAGATAGGACCTAAATCTAATGGAGTCTCTACCATATTAACTTGCTATTCAAAATCTTTGTCCTTCCATTTTTCTTCTATTTCTTGAACTCTTTATACTAGTAAAAGCACTTATGAAGCTTAAAAATTGCCTCCATTAAATATCTTAGAGATTTGCAATAATTACAGATCCTATCTTCATTCTTTCCCGTATCTTTCTTTTTAAAAGTTGCTCTTCCATTATTAACTCTTACAAGAATTTTCACTAATATAGCACTATTATCAATAGATTTACTAATGCTATTGTGAATAAGTTATTGTTTTTCAACTTTTTGTAGCATGGAATTAGCCTTATCTACCCTTGGTAAAGGCTCTTACATCATGATCTATTTCTAAATTACTTCAAATAAAATCATTTAATACCATTGTGACACCTCTTACCCAGTTAGATTGCCAAACTTAAGAAAAAAGTTACATGCAACCCAAGATTCATCACACTTCTTATCCAATTATTAACAACTTAAGATTTCAATAATTTATCACAAGAATACTAGTTAATAGATTATATGATCTGAGCCCTCATGTCAAAAATTTGATAGCATAATGGCGGATTGGTATCCTAATTTCATAACCTATAGAAAACATTTTTAATAATGTAAAAAACTCAATTCAATCTCAAATCAACATGATACATCTTATCACACCAAAACATATCAATTCTCCAATACATGCATACATACCTAAGATCATTTCTCAATCATAACCATGCAATAAAAAACATACATTATCCACACTAAACATCCCTTCCATCATACATCCTTAAAATCAATCACATATATAAACACATATGCCTTAACATATACTAACCCAATCTATCTAACATAATAGAATCATATGAAATCAAAAGCAAACCATTGCAGTTACTTCAAAAGTCTAATGTCCTTATACTAATTACATAAAGAAAATTTTATAATTCATAATAACATTAAACTTATCACAATTAAATGATCTCATATAAAATCTTCTTCACATGCCATATTCTTCAAACCCTAATGCTAGACAACTTCAATTGCTCATCTTTGATCCGTAAGAACCTGCACATCTCAAAACCATAAACGTGCTAGTATGTAACCAAGTTTATTATGTTATAACAAATATTCATGCTTCACACCCATAAGGTTAATTTATATTTTGTTTTAATTATTATATATAGTGGACTTCAATGATAGAAGGACATAATCATGCTAATAAATATATAATAACCTAAGCATTATGTATCTTCTTCATAAAGTATAATACATGTATATTTATGAATATAAAGATAAATTAAGTATCTAATAGGATATTAGGCTCACAGGATGGTTACAACATAATTGAAGAGATACGGCAATAAAGAGTTCACTAAGATATATACAAGTTTAAATCTATAATTTCACGAACACTATTAACCTCACATGTATGATGTATAACTGGCATTTGGATAATTGTTAACATACCTTATTTTATCTGCACTACCTTAATTCTGTGATATTACTAATTTGTCTTGCCCAAATATATATATGTATCACATGCATGTGTAGGCATATCATGCATTGATGCATAATAATAATAATGACATAAATAATAACCCTCATAGTGTATCACAAGCATAATCATACAAGCAAGCTAATAGTCACCATGTTCAGAATCAATACATTAATAAATATACATGAACATTCTCATTTCATTTCTTATTTCACTTCTTATTAAGTGTTATTACCCAATTATCTTACCCATACTTAAAGATAAAAGCTCAAAATTAGATAATGAGACTATTAAGCCATAAAGGCTATTCTAGACCATAAAGGTCATACTAGACCCAAAGGTTATCTACTGCACCATAAAGGTCATATTGGACCTGAAGGTCATCTACTAGACCACAAAGATCATACTGGACTTAAAGGTCATCTATTAAACCATAAGGTCATACTGAACTTATAGGTCATCTATTAGACTAAAAAGCTCATACTAGACCCGAAGGTCATCAACTAGTACAAATATAGCCTAGCAACTATTATGCTCCCTAGTTGACTAGCCAACCTATCCAATTTAGGTTGTCTAATTGAATGGGCAAATCATCAAATTTGCTAATGTATCTCTTTCTTAAGTGTTTTAAATGAAAATAGACTTTTGTTCTCATTATATGACCTCATAGACATATTACAATACCTTGCTTATATTAAAGCCACATGTGTCATCATATACACATGATAATCTCATAGCCACTTGAGGTATGCTTAACCATCAACATAGTCCATATAGGCTTTTCGACCATATGAAGAAAAGAACAATAATACTTTCTTTTATATTATTATGCCTTTCATATAAGTAAACACCTTATATTTACAGTAGGTCATTAACATAATATAATAAGGTCACATATGATGTCATTTCATACTTGGGGTTTATCATACTCATTGGTCATTACTACATGTTTAATATTCAATACAAGAAATGCATGACCTCATACCTGACATAGACTTTCACATGCTCTTATGGCCTACATAGCTCATCATTCAGTAAACCTGTAACATCTAAAGCTATACATTAATGTTAATAGAATTTTACAGATGTTAATTGAGAACTTTGCATTTTTTAAGTGGGGAAGGGAATATGATAAGGTAATTATAATTAAAAAGTAAGAGGTGTATTTAGTTAAAAAGGGATGATTTAATTTAATTGGAGATATCACTAAAGTGAGTGAAGATTTTGGGAAAAATGCAAATAATAGGTGGACATAAATCGAAGAGAAAATAATTTGAACTTAATTATATATGATCAAGATAAAGGGGACTAAATGGGATATTAAAGAGATATTGTGGTAGAAAGAACCTGAAGTTTCATTAACATGAATTACTTTTTTATTGGTTTCAATAATAGATAGTGGTAAACAAAAGAGAAGAGAAGAAAAGAACGAGATGGAAGGACAATAGAAAAAAGGAGACAAAAAAACACGAGAATCACGCAGAGAGCAATGGAGGGCAGAACAATTGAGGGCTCGACAGAAGGGCTTATGGGGCCAACTTGCATGGGAAGCTCTATAGCAGCTCATGGTTTTCGATCCAAATTGAAAATACTAGTTGTAATTATGAAGAAAAAATATGATTTGAGGACAAGGAATAGAGAGGAACATGATTGCCATGGATGGATACCAAGAAACCCAAAAGGAATTACTTGAACTAAACTATCTAGCTATTGCAATGTTGGACCGAAGGTTTTATGAAGGAAGAGGGGAGATGTATCCATTAAGGGGGTTGTTATAGGTATAAAGTTACTGTATTCATGTAATTATAGCAAGCCTTTGACTACAACAAAGTTAAGATGATGAGGGATGATAATTTTAGAAGAAAAGGGAGAGAAACCAAAACATCAACAAGGACATCGACAAGCAATGGAAGAGCTAATAGCAGTTGCTATAACATAAGGTAAAACTATTGATTTGTAGTGGCCAGTGCTACTACTAGCACTAGGGAGCACAGCAATTGCAACTGCTAATTGCAAATAGCAAGCATTGTAGCTCACACAGCGATTGCAATAGCCACGACAAAGGGCAAACAACAAGAGATGCAATACTATATGTGGGAGCAGTAGCTACTGTGAACGAAATAGTAAAGACAGCATTTTCCTTGCTAAGGAATGGTGTTTTGGATTATTAGCTTAGGTACATACTTTGATTTCTATGGTTTAAAACTACTACAAATTTGATTAGATTAACCTTTGCATGAAACAAAACTTGATTGAATGCTCTAAACTAGCATAAAATTGATTTGAGTTTATGACAATAGGTTCTACTAAAAGGGACTTTGATAAGAATAAATTATAAGTGTAGGAGATGATCTTCATCATATAAAAGAGGTTGTAAAATTATTTATGATATAGTAAGTTTAAAACTGAGCTCTGCTTGATTTTATTTTGACTATAGTGACTTTGATGCAACATAAATACTCAATAGATGAGGGGATTTGAGCATAAGAGTATGTATTTATGAGTTTTAATAGTAGAATTAGGCTAGGACTAATCAAGTGAAATGCTGGGAACTATGGTGTGCATGGATAAAGGCTATAAAGGTTATGATGAATAGATAATTAGATACTAGACATTTTGCATAACAATAATAGATATAGCTGCCATTTTCTCTTGAATTCTTTGCTAGAATAGCAGGTTTTAGCCAAACTAAAAGTTAGGCATCAAGTGGAGAATATGGTGAGTGAAAAAGCTAGTTGAAAGATGATAGGCAACTTTTAGAATTACTGCTATAATTCCAGTTATGGAAGATTAGGTGATATGAAATGAGAGCAGAGGTTAAGGAGCAATATTTTGTTTAGTCCAATTCAAGTTAAACATTAAGTAGGAATGAGTTTAGTATGCATATATGGTAAATAGGGTAAATGATCTAATGTATATTACATTCTTATATATTGCTAAGAAAGGCTGAATCCAATAAGAGAATTCTGCATGTATTATGTGGTACAACTCCATTATTTTTGATATTTTATTTAATCATGGTTATGTGTGATTTGAGCAATGAACTTCTGGATTTATGGCTTTAAATTATAGGTAGGACACTAATGGGAGTAGATTATGACTATTGTAGATGCCTCACTTTTTGACCTATGATAATAACCAGAGACAGGCTCAAGCAACAGGGTAAGTAACCAGGAAACTAAGTTCACACGAACTAAAATGGCACAAATCTAGCTGAACTTGATGCTATGAGATCCACACCAAAACCAGCTTAGACTAATTAAGCCTAAAGCCTAAGATCTACATGGACAAGTCAAAGCCTATGTCCACATGGACTAAAACCAACCTGGCCTAAGACTTGGCCCAAAGCCCATGAACTGGTGAGAAAGCCCACAACCTAAGTCCGCACGGACTAAGCCATACAATTTCGCATGGACTTACCGATGAAAAGCTTCTACAAGAGTGGAATGCCTATCTAAATTCTATCTCCCAATCTTAGAAGGATTCTATCACTTCTAGATGGGAGACTCTTAATCCTATGCCTATAAATACCCTTCTTCGGTATGATAAAGAGGGGCAGCTCATAAGGAGGTAATTCTAAGAGCCAAAACCCACTATTCGAGAGTTCAGGAGAGAACTCTGACTAGGAATCACTCTATTAGTCCCACTAACCCACACTTAAAGTTTATTCTACCAAAACCCTACCTTTTGCATTGTTGCTTAAAGTCTACTTACTAAGGTAATATCTGAGGCCTCCCATTGTACATATTGATACCATTTTTATGGACCTATGATCTCCAAGGATTGATCACAAGTGAGGTGATTCTATGTAATCTCTACTTTGATCATAGGAGTAACCTATCATTTTAAGTTGTTTCATATTATATAATTGATTGTTTTTATGTTATGACTATTCTGTTACTTTTATCCTAATTGCATGAACCTATCTATAAGCATAATCATGTCCACACAAACTTACTTTATTGACATGTGCATGAATTGTCATCCACATGGACTTATGTTCGATAACAGTGTCCTATTTGTCTTATATATCATGTTCTAATGTATTCTATTTACCATGTTGACATAATTTTGCAATGTCATCATGTTGTATAATCATTTTGTTCTATAATATGCATATTGTTGACTATATTGAAATTATTATACAGTCTACATAGACTCCCTCTCATAAGGAACGTAGTCCGTACGGATGATCTTATCTCATTCTAGTGTATTCTATTTTCAAGTTTGCATAGACTCCCTCTCTCGAGGAATATAGTCCACACAGATATATTTGTGTTAAGTATGTTTATTCTATTATGTAGTCTACACAAACTACAAGAAACATAGTCCGCGTAGAAATTTATTTTGATTTTTAGTTTTCACATGTTTTTATATTACTCGACCTTTTTGTGAGTCTTTATGAATCCTTATTTCATATCATTAACCCTTTTCCTTTGAGTTGTAGACAAGTAACCTTTCTCACTGGAGTGGAGGTCCGGACGGACACAATTACCCTTACAAGAAGTAGTCTACATGAACACTTGCTAAAGCTACACAAAGTCCATATGAACTTAGCATCGTACAGATGGGACCAATTAAGTGTTCTATTCTAGTTCCTTTAATTTTGTACTTATTATATCTTTTAGTTTATTTTGGGTTGTAATAAGTAGTTAAATAACTTGTTTTACATGCCAAATGCCTAACTTCACTTTAAATGGTTTTCTACATAATTAAATTGTGTTTTATTAACAAAATAGTTCTAAGTTTTCTCTAATCAAGGTCACACCAAAAATGTATTTTAATAAAGGCCAATCTCCTAAAGATAGGAGTTGGGCAATTACGACTAATTCCTATGGAATTATGGGTAATTGTTAGGTCATATCACAACAAATAATTACCCATTTTTTGGATGTACAATATACTTTGTATTCTTTAAATACCACAATTTACTTCTTATAAGTGAAAAGGTGACACAACTGCTTCAAATATAATGAATGCTTGCTTGACACGGGATTGATAAACGTTACAATATAATGAAGGCATATTATTGGGGCATAAATAAGATTTGAATTTTGAACCTTTTTGGTACAGAAGATTAGAGTTCCTAGTGTGGAAGCTAGGTGGTGACTCCCAAACACTAAACTGCTCTCATTCCCAGTTTCATTTCTCTACAACTATGAGGTTACTAAATGAATAATCTATAGAAATTTGTAGAAAAGATGTTCTGCTACAATAAGAAAGGGTTCTATTTCTTAGATAATATGGATGGGTTGCATTAATATGGTTCATAATGATTGGATTATTTGCAAGTGGAAAGTAAATAGACCCAACCTAAATTTTGTATTGAGATAGGATGAATTTAAATATATTTTTTATGGTTAGCTAACTAGGAATATTGCTTTTCAAAGAAGAAATTACATGAGTAAGCATTTTAGGTATAACTTTATCCGAAGGCAAAGTGATAATGGTAGTGCAATGAGATAAATAAGGAATGTATGGGATTGTATAGCTTGGGTAGAAATATTTCCTTGAGATTACAAATAGCTTAGTCAAGCTTTAAGGTAACTAGAGCTGATATAGTTCACATAATAGGTTGGCTAAATTGTAGGTGAGAGGTTATAACAAACGTTAGGTGAATTTAAAAGAATATACATAAATCAAGAAAGATAATTATTATGCTGGGCTAAAATAACTAAAAGACTCTTAAAGTAACCATGTTGGCAATAAAGGGCTAAAATGAAATTAGTATGGACACTTGACTATGTTATAAAATGCTAGTTAGAGATACACAAAACTACAAGCTTGAGAATATTAGTAAAATTATAAGGGAGATAATTATCTAAATGCCTTAAACTAAATTGTAAATATGATATTAGTTGTATATTGAACATCGTGACTAATGTTGGTAGTTAAAAAGGATAGCGTACAAGTATAGACAATATTTGTAAGATTAGATGAAGAGATAGGCACTGGTAGTGGAATGACATAGCTAAGTAAGGGATATTTAAGGTATATAGCAGTTTATGCAAATAGTTTAATCAGTTGTTCATGAATATAGCTTCATTTTGAAGACATTTTCCTATGCTTAACAAGAGGTATGTACTCCTCTAACTCTTAGACTTGTCAAAGAAACTACTTGTTAAAAATGGCTTAATTTTAGCTAAACTTAGTAAGTTACTTTTAAAGACAATTATACTTATTAATTTCTTTATGGTATTTTGAGTATTACAATGGTCACAATCACACTCTTAAATGCTTATGTATGTGTAGCATGTTGTGTTCCTTCTACGATGCATATCTCTTATGTTATAGTGATTCGTGTTAGCATCCTCAAGCACTTATACATTAGTAATATATTTAAGTCCAACGCACCCAGCTAAGGTACATTATCAGATGTATAATAGATTGAGTTAGTGGGTTGATTACTTATGATACCTTGATAACCTTAGTTACACTAATTACATACCTATAAAGCTTATTATTAGTTATTAGAGAACAAATGGAATTATGCCAAGAAAATAATAGAGTAAAGCATAGAAAGTGTCCAAAAACTCATTAATAAGTATGAATGAAATCAATCTTACAAAATATGAGATTTTTCTCAGATAAGGACTTTTTATATTATAAGCAAATTAATACTACCAGTCATAGAAATAGTAGTGTGTTAAAACGAGTCAAGTAAATGAGAATTTAATAACACAAAAAGGGATGAAAGTAATTAGCATAATTCTTAATACAGTTAAAACTTACGAGTTTGAGAATTTGGTCCTAAAGCCTAAGGTAAACCTTACAGAACCTAGGTTAGGGTAGCTTTGGCATGCCAAAAAGGGATTTTATGTAGATCCATAACAGTTGATAGCTCGACATGAGTGACATGTGAGCTATTTACAATTAGTAATGGCTGAAGCTATAAATACTTTTTAGCTTACAATATAGAAGTGGTAGGGTAATAGGTGAGTCCATCCTTGTCACCAATTTTATAGTTTATAGTTTTTCAACCTCGTTTACCCTTCCTCAAGGTCATTCTGGGTGTGTTTTACCCTTGGCTCTAGACAACCTCAGAAAACTAGCTTTCAAAATGATAAGGGAACTAATAAACTTAAAACATACATAAATAGCAAATGATAGAATGGAAAAAGGCATATATGTATTAGAACTAGTATAATAAAGATTGAATAATGATCATGATTATACATACATATATATAT
>CANXYI011367964.1:0-10753 GCA_948208565.1 Hura crepitans | reverse complement strand
AATTACAAAATTTATACATGAATAAAAAACCAAAAATAACACCTCATTTATGTTTTCAAGCACTCATAATATCATAGAAAAATAATAGAACCCCAAAAATATGCTTACCCTAGCATTTGATTTTCAAAACCCTAATTGAATTTCTCCACTTTTCTTAAAAAATAATGCTTTTCTCATGAAATAATAAGGAGAATAAGAAACTCAACATGATAAGGAGCATTTTGAGTATAATATTTGGGGGTTTCAAGTTGATTTTTGGTGAGTTTGTTGAAAAAATAAGAGAGAAGCTCCTATGGTGCAATGGCATTAACTTGGTGTCGGGAGGAAGAAGAAAATATGTGATCTTATATGGTGGATCCATGTGAGTTCACCCTTTATATATCAAATGCACCAACAATCATGACTTAATCAAATTTGATCCAATGGTGCACATTTTCCCTTATTTTTCTTTTAATTTTCATAAAATTATTTTTAATGTTTATTATCACCAAAAATTTTTCTTATGACAATAAAAATTAGGGAATTTCATAATTAATGGCCTCCTTGAAGCTCATGCCAAAAAGAATAAGGAAATACACTTAATTTTTCAATTGCATAAATAAGAAATTCAATAAAAATATCTATTGATATCAAAAAATTATAATTCCTTCACCATTGGACTCATTATAATTTTTGACCATAAGGGTATGATATTTTTGGGTTAGTCTGGGCATATCCCAACCTTCTCATATCATAGCCTAAACTAAGGCCATATTTCAGTAGATCTCAATGTAAAATAATTTTCTAGTTCTGTCAAAATTTTTGATTCTTTTGTTTCTAGCCTCATTTTGCCTTTTAAAGTTTCATGTCTAGTACCCCTTATCTAGATTAACTTGGTGGGGCTCATTACCTAATATCCCAATATATAACCCAAGAAATACTATTTTTAAGGTCAGGTTTATTGGTGTTTTAAAGGCCACACTTAGGATGGATAAGCAACTTATCCCATAATAGAATGGAGGGAAAATGATAAAGGCCTTATAAGTAGGAACCTGCTACCCTTGGTTAACACACTTTTGGGTGTTAAGGGATCAAATCCCATTATAACTCTAAAGTTAAATGTGTTTGGATAAGAGTAGTACTAGATGGGTGAACTCTTAGAAAGTCCTCTTGTTGCACCCTTTGCCCAAGGGATAAAGCCATGAGGTGACTCGGCAATTCGAGCTAAAGCAGACAACACTAACTAGGCGGTCTGGGCTGTTACAATTGGTATTAGAGCCTGACTATCCCTAGTACAAGTGTGACGAGTGAGGACACTTATATCCTAAGGTGGGGCAGCCATGCTTAGGATAGCTAGGTAACCTATCCCACATCAGAATAGAGGGAAGATGGTAAAGGCCTTATAAGTAGGACCTTGCAATCTTTGGTTTGCATCCTTTTGGGTGTTACCGGATTGGATCCCACCAGAACTCTAAAATTAAACATGTTTACGCGAGAGTAGTACTAAGATAGGTTACCTCTTAGGAAGTCCTTGTGTTGCACCCTTTGCCCAAGGGATGAAGCCGTGAGGTGACCGAGTAACTTGGGCCAAAACAGATAATACTAACTAGGTGGATTGGATATGAATTTTATTTAACAGTTAAAATTTGACCTGGACAGTTATAGGTCCTTTTTGGTCATCCTGGACAATTATGGGTCAAATTTTCTAAAATATTTTAGGTCACTTTCTAAGGCATAATTAAGTTCATACCAAGGCTAGTATATGCCATCATTTTAGTCTAATAATGTTCATGTTAAATATTAATTTTAAGTATAGGTCCCTAAATTAATTTTACAGGATAGTTATAGGTCATTTTCTATTTTTGTGTAAGCTATTTTATGTCCAAATTAAGCCCTTTTCATACCATTTTTGTGTGCCATTTGGACTTATTCCCACACACTTTCATAGGCCTAAAGCTGATCTCAAATATATATCTCAAATTGCCAAAAATGTGGCTTCCATTCCATTTCACATAAATAATACAAATTGGTTCAATTTAAGGTACCATTTTTATGCCAAAGTTAGTCCATTTTAAGGTCACTTTTACCAAGCTTTCACAAGCCAATTTCAAGTTTATTTGATAACCATTTCCTAACCTTAAAAGGTATCCAATATTATATACATTTCATGCCTTATTACTCATGTATATTCACCTAATTCATGTCATATGGACATTACATAATCATGCCAAATATGTCATGCCAATCTCACACATACAGATGTGATGCCATAGCTCATTTTTCATGCAATTCTTGCCTTGCATACCTCTCAGCCAATGCCTCCAAATGGCCATGTACATGCTTTTCCAAACATTTAAGCCCATATACACATACCTTCATATCAATCAAGCATACTTATTCACACACAATGCCATTATTATGCAAAATTTGCCATTAAATACCTCATATATGCCATAACCACACTAAGCACACACACACACAAGCTTTATTCATCACGTTCATCATCTACTCCTAAAATGCCATCAATAACAAGCCAAATTCCATACAATATGCCATGGATACTTGACATACTCCTAACCTATACACCGTGGCACCTCTTAGCCTAATGAAGCCTCACATCAATACTTACAATTCTCACCATATACAAGTATAGTTCATGCATTTTTCATGTCTAATACTTTAGAAGTCATGCCATAATTACCCTAACAAGCCATATACGCATAACACACACCATATATACCTCTCAACCAAATAGGGAATTCCATTAACTCTTTTCATTAATTCACCATTCTAATAATTCATTCCATATAAATTAACACAAACACAAGCCTATTTCACCATTATACACACTTTAACCTTAAAATCTAACATTTCCATACAAGTTTCTCATATCTATTTCATATGAATTCCTACATACATGCCTTTAATGCTTTAAATTCACTTACTCTTCAATAAAGAAGACTTATTCTTCACTTCAAGCTTGCCAAAAAGCCTAATTACACCTCACATGGCCTTAGTTTCCATACACGCCACTCCACCTTCAAAAATCCTACAAGTCCCTAAATCAAATTCTAAGGTTATAGGTATTCTCAGAATCACAAAATCCTTTAAGAAATAAATTAAAAAGGGAGGAAACACTTACACATGAAAGTTGGTTTCCAACACCCCTTTTATGAACACTTGAGAGCTCTAGAATTTTCTTGAGCTTTAGGGACTCCTATGGCCTCTAATAACTTATCAATTTTTAACATAATTAGAGGATTTTTGGTGGCAATTAGGAAGAGTAAAGCTTTCAAAAAACTATAAAAATGGTGGAAAGGAAGAGAAGGTGACGTCGAGCCTATGTAAAGGAAAAAGGGAGGAAATGGGTGGATAATGGGGTGAGTTGCCAAGTAGGTATCTAGGTGTCACCAAGGCCCTTTTATAGTGGCTAAGGTGGCATTGGTAGGGCTACATGCCACTCGAGCATCCCGAAATTGCTCAATTTTGATAGAAATTCAAGGAATTTTTAAAAACCACTCAAACCTCCAAAAATCATTGTGTTTATTTTAAAAATCCATATTTGGTCCCATTTAGAGGCTTATAAAATTTCATAGCCAAATTTCGTCGATAAGACAGTTAACCAATTGCCCCTATTTATGTGTAAAATCCAATATTTAAGAGAAATTACAAACGACCTCAATTAAAAAATTCCTTCATTAATGGACTCTGGGGAATTTTTTACCTTTAGGTATGGCATTTTTAGGTATGCCAAAGCACATCCCAAGTCATTCTCGACCCGAATCCATCTAAGCCTATGGCCCAATAGATTACAACCTAAAATAATTTATTGGTTCTTCTAAATCTTTAAATGAAGACATGTTCATCATTTTCAAGCACCTTAAAGTTTTATGACTAGTACACCTCACCTCAGGCCTCGTTAAGGTGACCCCGTACTCCAGGCACACTTTCCATGTCTCGAAGGTACTATTCATGAAACCTTAACTTACGGTTGTTACATTATATGCTTTAATTAAAGGATCCATTATGTATATTATGCTATGGATGAGACCCGATGTAGTATTTGCTTTTAGTTTCATGAGTAGTTTCTAATCCAATTATGGACAGAAACATTGCATGGTTGTCAAGAATATCCTTAAGTACTAGAGAAGTAGTAATGATTTATTTTTGGTTTATGGATAAGGAGATTTATAAGTTTGTAGGTATACTGATGATAGTTTTCAATTTGATAAGGATGACTATAAATCTCAATTTGGATATATATATATATATATATATATATATTATGCATAGAGGAATAGTAGTTTAGAAGAGTACCAAATAGGATAGACTGCAGATTCTACCATGAAAGTTAAGTACATAATAGCTTTTGATGTAGCTAAGAAAGGCATTTTGATTATGAAGTTCATTTATAAACATAAAGTGGTTCCAAGCATTATTAATCCAATACCTTTGGATTATGATAACAATAGGACTATTGCACAAGCTCAAGAACCACAGTCTCATTAGCAATCTAGACATGTTCTTCAATGCTACCATTAGATTAAAAAGTTCATTAGTAGGCAGGATGTGCAAATTAAAAGGGTCCCTATAGATAGGAATTTAGTTGATCCTATCACAAAGGCATTATCATAAGGAAAATTTGATCAACATGTAAATGCAATAGGCATTAAGTACATGGGTGATTGGCACTAGTGCAAGTGGGGGATTGTTAGATGTATGCCCTAGAGCTTATGTAATAGGGTTATATTCATGTGTTTAAACTTTATGAATTACTGTAAAAGGCATTTCTCTTTATATCATGTACTTTTATATATTATAATTATTTGTAATTTCTTAAACCATGTGATAAAGTCCTTGGTATAAAATCACAGTATAGAGGAATCATGAAGTGTTCATAATGTCAGATTCTTATTGCATGCAAATGTGATATACCTAAATATCCTTGATCTTAGTATTAACAAGATAGGACATTTAATGTGGATAAAATAGCACATGTTATACTTCTTGATTGTATCAAGCAATAGTTCTCACAAGCTATAAGCATAGAGATGTTTAGAGTTAACATCAGAGGCTCACTGTGAGATCTTCACATGGATACTTTATCTTTGTCACTAAAAGTATCTCATCATATTAGTGGTGTAAGTATCCTTAGACTTGAGATCTCTAACTATCTTAAATATGGAGTGACATACTTTAAATCTAAAGCTTTTACTTTAAACAAGAAGTATACATACCAAGGTGTTTGGGTATGGCATGACATATTGAAGATAGGGTAGTAATCAATAAAGGATTCACCACCCTAGGTTATAGTGGGGGAGTTTATCTCACAGTTTTGATGAGTAATCTTTAATCAAGAATTTTTGGCCAAAGTAAGATGCCATGTGTGAATGGGATTCACAAATGGTACTTTTGGAATAAAGGTGAAATTATCATAATAATATGTCCAAGGCTTAATAAGATGTACTTAGTTAAACTTTGAGTGGACAAAAGTCTATACTCTAAACTGGATAGGATAAAAGCTAGTGAAAGGAGTTTTTTGCAGTTTTTTGCACCACAACTATATATAGAAGGGTTAAGTCAAACTACTTGACTTTTCAGCACTTGGGTAGTTATGATGTATGGCTAGATGCCTCTCTTAACTTGTATACAAGTGATATATCAATTAGTGAATTGATATTGTTTTAATAAGATTGAATCTATAGAGTTCTAATTAGATTAAGACTTTTATTCACTATGTACTACCAAGCTATTCTTGAAGCTCGTAAGGTTACACAAATAAAAAAGTTTATGGAAGATTTAATTAGATTGAATATTTTAATGACATGGGATATCATTAAAAGATGAATTAATAAGAAGACATAAGCAAATGGGCTTGAGGGCACACTTGCTAATGTGTAGTCTAGAAATAAGGGTTTTAGACTTGGGCCTTATTGAGTCCAAATTTTAATTACTCTTGCATATAATTTTTTATAGGCTTTTGAAATATTTAAAAGGCCTTTAATTAGTGTAATTATTAATCCAAAATAGGGTGTAGACACTGAGTTTCTGGGATTCTCGTATTAAGATTGCCTAATGATGAAAACATGAATAAATTTCGATAAATAAGGATGTTAACATCCAATTAAATGATCTCAAAGGTTTTTTTAAATCATGATTAATTTTTGGACATAAGTCCTTGCCCAACCTCAAAATCTCAAGGTGTGATTCAAATTGCCAGAAAAATAGGCGTCAGTTGTAATGCCTCGAAAATCTCGACATCTGTGAATAGTACTTTATTGAGATGAATAGTGTTCTCGAGACTCGAGATACACTAAAGTCACTAGATGAATGTATTAATAATAAAATAATTTTGGGCAAAGTTTAAAATAAATTGAAAGACATTTGAGTGGATAAAAATACTAAGAAAGTATTTATAACAGTATCTTAGGAATAGTGATCAAGGCAAAGATTAACCATAAATTATTTTCAAAGTTGCTCAGAAAATTCCAAAACTTATACGACCTAATACTTAAAAATTTTAATGAGTCTAATGGCACCAAAATTAGAATTTTTGGATATCAGGAAGTAATTTTTCATAAATCGGGTAACACTAAAAGTAGCCAATTTAATCGATTTTCCTCATAGTTTGAACTTTAATTTTAAGAGTAGTGTGGGGTAAAATAAAAGTTAATTTTATAAAAAAAATGGAAATTAATTGGGAAAAGGAAGAGAAGGAAAATTGGGGGAAAATGAGAGAAAAATGAAAAATAAATGAATAAGTTTTAGAAAAGTATAAAAGGGCTCAAAAGTCAACATTTCCTTTCCACCTCCACCTCTCTCTCCTCCAAGGAAACTAATGGCTTCCTTTTTTGTCTTCTTTTATTTTTCTTCAATTTTTTCTATTCTAAGCACATTTTAGCCTTCATTAAAAATAATTATAAAGCCCCTAAACTCTTTAACACCCATTAAAAGTGAAATATATGAGAGAAACAGCAAAAAATTATCGATTTTTCAACCCATGAATAGTAACCAATACTGGTTCAAGTAAGATTTTATTGAGTTCTAATATTTTTCCTAGGTTCTAGGGATGCCAAAAAGAGCTTTTATGGTTTTATATTTTAATTTGGAGCATTAGGTGATTTATTATGAATTTTCAATTATTTTTCGAGTTTATATTAGGCAATTCTGAGCAAAATTGAACTAATTTTTTGGGTTTATGTCAAGCAATTCTAAGCAAAACTGAGATAAGGGTAGATCAAAGGCATAGATGGGCGTCAAGGTTCCTTTTTGATCTCTTTGATATGTTTAATCAAAATAGAATGTGCAATTTCACTTATAAACATTAAAAATCCATATTGTGCATATTATGTAATAAATTCTCATAAATGTTTTATGCCATGAATTTGATGCATTTGATGATATGGCTTATATAATGTATACCAATATGTTTTAAATGATGAGAACTAATTGGGATCAAGTGAATGTGCATAATGTGTCCTAATATGCATAATTTAAAGATAATAAGGGTTAAATTGCTTAATGTTGTATTTGAAACTAATGATGGATAAAATGGTGTTAGATAATGTTTTTGATATTTATGAGAGTGTATGAAAGTGTGATGATGCGTTGGAAAGAAATAATGCTCAAGATGTTCTTTATTAGCTTATATGCACAGATTATGGAAAATGACTCTAATTATGCCTCTATGGATTTTCTCTCATGATATTATGTATTCTTTGTGTGTTTTGCACTATGTTTAATGTTTGGGAAGTAATTGTGATCATTTTTGGTGTGTTGGCCAAATGATCAAGGTGTAACCATAGATGTTTATGGCACTTAAATGCTATTTGATAATACATGAAGTTAAATGGTGCATGGGAACATGAACTTGGTATGGTTGAATTTAAGGTAAAGTAATGAAATGCCATACACATGTAGAGCTAATTATGTTCATAGTGCATGTGTAATAAGTAATTTTGTGTTGAATGAAAAAATGGTCATGTTAAATATAATTAGGAATCTTTTTAGAATAAAACTGAATAATTAATGGCTAAAATGGCTTGATGGTCGAATAGCCTAAATTGGTCATGATGCTTGTAATTTTATGATATGAGCACTAATTATGTTTATGGAAAAGCTATGAACTATGGCCATAAAGTATGTGTTTTGGTAAATGCAAATAATGCCAAATGGGTATGTATGGCCGAATGGCACTATGAGAATGTATGTGTATGAGAACTCATAAAATGTGAGAAATAGTGTGCACACATGTTTAATGCATTACTTATGATTACAAAAATGAATGAGATCATGTATGAATAGAGTTTAGAACAAAAATAGATTTTAAACCTGAGATGAGCTCAAAAGTGTGATTAAGCACTAAGTATACCATAATGTGGATAAAAGAATGAACATTTGGGCATAATGTGCCTTGAGTGAACTTATGACCTTAAATGAATGTGTAAATGGTGAATACATGGTGAAAACCATAAATGAAATGAAAATGGTGTTTGCATATGCACATAGCACAATTATGGCATAAATGCATGTTAAAAGGTGTATGATTGCTAAAATGACATTTTCTTGGAAATTAATTAGTTTTAGTCACTTAACAACAAAAATAAGTAAGTTAAGAGCTACTTAAACTTAATTAATTTGGTGAAATTAAAAATATATCAATTTATCCCATGTGATGCAACTACCTAGAAATGGATAGGTTTATCGATCAATTACGGGATATAGTAGCTACTAAGGCACATTAGTGCTTTGATATCACTTTATGGGTCCACTTTTAGTTTGACCTTAAGACATGTATTTATGATATTTAGATCCTCTATAGGTGCATCCATCGCAAGGTTTTATAGGTGCCATTGCATAACTATATGTAAGTGCAACCGTGTAAGCTTGGATAGGTATTACATAACCTTTTTACATGCTAGTGCAGCAACCGTAAGGTCCAAAATATGGGCCACTGCACATTTTTTGATCCTATTATTCATAAGGTTAGAGTAATCCAAAATAGGCTTAATAGACTATGGAAAGAATTAGAAAATCTACTTATACTGTATATTATGACTACAATGGTAGTTACTGCATATTTGAATTGATAATGTTTCATTATGACTATTGGTTGATTTTAAATGTAGGTTTGCCATATATGTATGAGATGTATGCCTTTATGTATAATGCATGCCTTTTTGGTTATGAATATGGCATATCACTATTTGCATGAATATTATGAAATACGTGTACTACTTATGCATAGAAACGAATTGTATATATATGTGGTATATTAAAATGTTTATAGCAAATGTTACTTCAAATACACCAATAAGCATTCTCTTAATACATCATTTGTTTACGATGCATAAGTAAGAAGACTTTTTGAGACTCAAGCCTCTGGACATCAAGGTTATCAAGAAAAGGCCATTCTTTTGGTAAAAATTTGTAAATAGTATGTGATGTATAGGCACCACTTAATGTATAAAGTATGGGAATTGTCTTAAATTGTCTAAACTATTTGTTTTTGGACTTTAAAGTTTGTAAACCCTCAAAAATTATTAAATTGTGTATTTTGCTATATGATATTTCTTCCTGAGGTTGAGATATCTTGTGATTGTGTTTGTGTGTTATAGAGTGATTAGAGGATCACATGAAGGTTGTAGGAATGTGTGAAATATATAAAAGTATATTTTTCTTTTATAGGTTACTATTCAAAAATTTGGGATAATGCCCAGTACAGCTGTTATATTACCAAAATTGGTTATGCTGCCAAAATTTTGGCATGATGATTCTCAATTTTTGAATATGTAACACTGTTTGAAAACGATTTTGAAAACCCATATTTTATTAGTGAATTCTTTTAAGAACAATATTTTGTAACGAGATATCTCAATATGTGTGCACTCTTTAGTCGGGCTCTATAACCAGCTAACATCCTGATCGAGTAAGAGGAGTCACATTTAGTGGTATCAGAGCTTCAATTTATGATTTTCAAGTTAATATATGAGTGCTTTAAAGTATAGAGTATATAAGGCATAACTTTTGATGTTGAGGCTTATCAAATCATGTTCTTACCTATAGATGCGATGAGTCCTTTAGCACAGGGTATTAAAGAGGAAGTCAAGAGTAACACTCTAACTACTGTAGCAGCCGTGACCATAAGAGTTAGGTCTACATCTGTTAATGCAACCTGACTTCCACCATTTGTAGGACAAGCTTTACTAGTGTTCTTATAAGAGATGCTCTAGCTACTGAGGCAAGCTACAACTATTACTTCACCACCAACACAGTAGCTAGAGGTCCCATTAGCCCTCTAAAAGATATATTTAGAGAGGGTTAAGAAAATAGAGGCTTTAAGGATTTTAAAGGAGAAGGCAAAGTGGAGCTTGGAAAAGTAGAATACTGGTTAGACTGCACAGAGAAGATTATGAAGCAAATATAGTGCACACTAGAAGAGAAAGTGATATGTGCCACTTCACTTCTACAAAGAAGAAGCATTAAAGTTGTAAGAGGATCTTATTGAGTACAAGATAGAAGATCAAGTGATGTGGGAGTTCTTTTTAGCTAAGTTCCATAAGAAGTACATCATTAAAGACTATCTTAATAATAGGAGGCATCAATTCATTGATCTAAAATAAGATTAAATGACCTTAGGGGGGGGTATGAGAAAGAGTTTACCATACTTAGAAGATATGCTAAGGATACAATCATTATAGAGGTAGACAAGTGCAAGAGATTTGAGAAGGGTCTATATGTGGATATCAAATCTTAAGTGGTGCCGATGAAAGAT
>CANXYI011367923.1:0-14067 GCA_948208565.1 Hura crepitans | reverse complement strand
ACATCCTTATATCTATTCTAAATTTTACACATACCATACTTATAACTTAATCTCATAACCAGTAAGAAAATCCTTATCATGTCCCAAAAGTCACTATTCATAACCTCTGGTTGTCAATATTCACAATGTTAAGATTTCTGGGCATTATAGGACCATATTAATAAGCTAAGTCAAGCATTTCATGGTCTAAGATGAAAAAAAAATTATTTTTTTGCAAAGTTTATATAACATGCTTGTACATAGTTGAAAAAAGAAATAACACATCAATATTCATTTAAATCTTCTGCCTTTTATTACTTCCATTACCACTTTATATCTTTAACCACTAAGATTGGTTATCTTTGGCAATAGTTGTCTCCCATTCTTTCTATTCTCCAAAAGTCTAAAAGTTGCGAGCAAAAATAGAAGGAATAGCCATCTTCACTAGTAAGCGTCTCCATAGGCCACGATAACTATAGACAAAAGTAGTAGTTAAATCTACCCTTCTAAATGACAAAAGGTGTGTAACGATGCCTTGCACTTCTCTAAATTGCCTTGCACAATGATATGAGATATAAACAGTAACTCTATAAAGTCTAACCAAGGGAACACAATTGAATGACAAAGAGCATGTAAAGATGCCTTCCTTGTCAATTGATCATAATGAATTAGTTTTGCACATTTTTTTTGTCATCCATTCACAAGTGAAATGAAATGATTTAATTCATACCATATCAAAATTTATATATTTTGTTTATTTGTTTTTCTTTTCATCCAGGAATTGAATTATTTGTTTACTAGTTAGACATAGTAATTCTAAATTTCCCTTTTAATGTTCATTTATTTATTCATGTTCATAATGCTATTTATTTCTTTTATGATTTCAATTTTTCATTGTTCATGATTTCATTTGCACTAACATATGGATTGATATTGTGTTTGTGAGTTATTTGAGATGTTTGTAGAGTTATTGCCTGACCTATTTAGATGATTTCTTTTATCTGAACATTTATTGTGCCGATGGACCTTCATGTGCTTTTCCTTTCCTTTTGTTATCACTTCTTATTATTAGTTAGAATGTATTATATGAAATTTCAATGTAATTTCTATTTTCTCAGTTACAATGTATTTTAGGTGATTTCCTTGTAATTTTGTCATCAGTTAAAATGTAATCTAGGTAATTGTCATATACTTTTATTTTCTCTCTATTTCTTTTTATTTTTGACAAATATTGTAATAGGTAGAAAATTATTTTTTACTTAAATGAAAAATGGCCCAATTGATTTCTACCTAAATAAACTGATTTGCCATAAAACGGGTTTTTCTTTTCTTAAACAAAAGTCACAATGTTAAAGATGTTTTCCTAAAAATGCCATATGAAAACTAAAGTTCTTGAATAATGTATGTACATATTTATTTGCTTTCTTATGATTTCTTTTAATTCTATAAACTTTTTTACATGCAAAGGGATTTATTTAATTTAAAATTGTGTGTGAGAAAAAGGATAAAATATTGATTTAATCTTAATTCTCTATTAACTTAAGGTATAAATAAGAGTAAGGTCTTAAACCATTATAAGGTATTTTTTAACTATTGTTAAGTGGTAATTCTACCTACCTTATGGTACCCAACTCACAATTTCCAATCGATCATTAGAAATGATTTTAAGATTCATTAGAATGCTTTCTCATCTCTAGATTTTAGGGGTACAACTAGGTTGAGTCTTTGATTATTTTATGTTGATCGATCACAAAAAAGAAGGATGCAAATAATTATTTTTTTTGAATTTACTTTCAAATATGGGAGAGTTGTTACACCCCTTACCTGATTCAATCATCAAACCCAGATAAGGAATGATACACAACCATTTCTAGTTCATTGCATTACCTTTATCCACTATTTACTTAATTATCAATTCCATACATACAAGCCAGTTAAAACTGTATCATTTGATGTTTATTCTTTTTGACCAATTCAGAACATAATCCATGTAATTAGGATTCTTGTGTCTAAAATTTGACAGCATAAAGGCTGACTGATGACACTGCCTAAATAGTAACTTGTAAAAAATACACTTCTATATATACATATATTTAACACTCCCCAACTCAGAATCTTTCTGGTGCTCTTATCACAATCAATCAATCCAGTGTCTACACCATTTTCAAACTATAACATTCATAACATCATTACACACTTATATATTTACAATACATATACATAAAATCATCAAGGTTACAAAACTTGATACTAACTTAGTTTAGAACCTAACTCCATTACTTACATATAAGTGCCATATATTCTATTATACAATATAATACGAGATATAAAAATATACCAAAAATGGAAGCTTGATCAATTACATTGCAATGTTGAGGCTGAGTTACAACTGTCTATCTCTTACTTACGCATTGAAAAACATGATGTGCTAATCATAACTCTTAGTGGTGTATCTAATGAAATATATTTAATTCACACACACACACATGAATAATGCATTCATAATGTTAATGTGATTCAAATTTAGCTTACATGCCAATTTATAAGTGATGCAAATTAAATTAAGTTTATTGACACATACATATAATTATATCTTTTGTTATACAATCTTTATGTTGTATTATATTTTCTCCTTTGTCACCACTTAAATTTTACTCTATTTATTTAAATTATTTGAGTACCTATCATAACTGCATCTTAGGCACTCATTACTCTTTAACCATACTTATACTAACTATCTTACCTTAACACTTGAATTTAGTCTATCTCAATTACTTATGTTCATCTTTAATCTTAACTCAGTAAATTGTTTACTTAACCCATTTTATAAGTTTATATAAATTTTAATGCTTAATAACAACATTTTATTTCAGTTATCATTGTATGCTGATATTCATTTCTTAAATTGTCCTCATTTCATTTATACTTTATGTCAATCCAATTGTCCATTTGCTTTGCCCATAAGCACTAGACATTGTTGTCTAATACTAGATAACGGGATATATGTCTCATATGTCATGCAGTGGCCCACATTTTGAACTTATTGATGGCTATACTCATGTTATACTAATATATATGTGTAGTGGCCCTATAAAACCTTACTGGTGGTTGTACCCATGTTAAATCAATGTATATGTGTAGTGGCCCTATCGAACCTTACTGACTGTTGTACTAGTATTAAACAAATGTATATATGCAATGGCCCTAGTGGACCTTATCGACTACTACACTAACATTAAATACATAGAGGTGTGTAATGGCCCTATTGGATCTTACTGCTACTGTACTAGTATAAAAAAAACACCAAAGTGCCCTAATAGCTACTATCCCTAGTTAATCAGTCAACCTATCTAGTCTAGGTTGTCTAGCTCATACGGGCTTCATTAGTATTTTACTTTCAATTCTATATACTTTACATACTAGATATGCATTTTGTATGTAACTTAATATAGCTCATTGTTAAACTTATCTTTAAGTCATGCATTTACTTCTTTAAGATTTTTTATTATAACATGTATGCAAGTTATATTTACCATTTATATGGTTTAGTCATTTATAAAACCATACGATTCACTCTTGTTTTACACTATGCATATAGAGTTGTATACCTTTTTATATTTCTCTTTTAACATGGTTAACATAATCTTGATTACTATTATCTTATTTTCCATGACATTTTCCAAAGGCATAACTTTTCACGTAATTCTCAATCATCCAACCCATTCAACCCTACCACTATACAATCATTTAAGCACAATTACCAATTTCTTGTATCCTCATGTACTCTTATGTCATCATTCAACCCATATACATACCATACATACACTAAACACCAATTTTAGACTAATATACATATGCCTACCTACCTTTACCATTTTCGGCCATGTAAGAAAATTCATCCCATCATTTACCATTTCATTTAAGTATAATTCAATTCATTAATTAACCATCCAATTGTCTTATTTACATCATCACTTCATATTATAAACCAATTATACCTCTATTTCTTATGTATTAAAACCATTTGGCCATATGAGGAACACACCTAAGTTTATTTGTTCTTAACTCAACTCTTCTATAAAACATGTCACAACATCCAATTAACATCATTACATATTCATTTCTACCTTGCATATGCTAATCAAATATACATTTTAAGTATGCAACACACACACTTTAATTATGGTATTTGCACTCCCATAGTGTATTTCATTGAATACACTTACATCCTTATTAGCTTCCAAATAGCCTTTGTAGATCACCTCTTTACCTTTTTCTTGAGCTTCCTTTAAGAACTCTACAAACATACACCAATTCTAGCTTAGAAAATTCCAAATAAATTTCATACACTTTTAAACTTGAAATTAACATTAGGAACATCTAATTGGCATCTAATTTATGCCTTAAAAAAATATGAAACTAAGGATTTAAACACTTAGAAACAAAATTGACACTATTCACCCAAGTTACTAAAATCAAAAATTGCCCTTGTTTTGTTGATTTTCTTCATAGAAGAGTAATTTAGAGGTGATAAAGGTTTATTTGGTGGTGACATTAGGCATGTGTGTGTGGAATTTGACGGAAGAAACAAGAAAAAGAAAACAATATCCTACTTGGATATGGCTTCAGCCATCATAGGAGGAAGAAAGAAGAATTAGTCTTTTAAGTTAATTAAAATTCTTATTTATATAATAAGGTTCAATGGTTAGATATGTGCCACTTGTTTAATCCAAAGGCTTACATTTAATCTACTCCTTCTTCTCTTCTAAATATCAATTCTTTCATGTTGTTATGTTAATTTAATTACCTTTTCATACCATTAATTAGGATAATCCATAACTCATATGCCTCGAGAAAACCATAATTAAAAACTAAAGGAGATAACTTAATTAGACACTTATGTTCTCATTTAATTTTGTTAAATTACTTCTTCATATCAAAAAGTTCCAATTTGATTACCGATGGCTTATTTAGAATTTTTGACCATCTGGTTATGTTATTCCTAGATTATTTTGAGCATAAACTGAATATTTTATCATTTAGCTTACTCTACATCACTATTCTCGAGACACAACCATGAAAACTTGAGTTGCATTTTTAACCATTCAAATGGCTTTGTTTTTACTTCAACTTCACTCATATTTATTTTATAATATTTCCTTTCATCCTATTCAGTAGTGCACCTGGGTCTCGGGAAGCCCTATTCATGGCCTAATGTCACTATTCACCCGAACCATCTCCTAAACCTTATTATTTTCAAAGTTTCATGTTCCTTTTATACTATATTCATGCTTTTCACTATTCTACACATGTTTCACTTATTTTTATACCTTTAATTACCCTTTCCTAATTTTGTGCCTAGTCTTTTCAAATATTTACCATTTTACACTTTACTTATTTTTCACTTCGCTATTCACATCAACCGACTCTACTTGATCTATACATCTATTTCATTCCATATTTTTTCTTCTAATTCTAATTCTATCCTTAGGAAAAATTATATTGAAAGTCATGCATGACAAAAGTAATTGTCTTTTACTCTCTTAATGTACTGGAAGTGTTCCTATATCTTATTAAAGATGAAATCCATGAGTCATAAAATCACAACATCTCAAGAAATATATACTATGAATTCTAGCAATGAGGTTATAGAGTCCTGCATTTCATCTTCCTAGTGGAGCATTTTTGGTGCAAGTCGTTCTTTAATTTTAATTGAGTATTTGCATTTGAACTTGCATTCATTATTTTCTTTTCTTTCTCTTCAATTTTCTATGGTGGGGTTATCGCTTGTAGTTAATCTAATTTCTAAAATCTCTAATGTCAAGTTAGAAGGACAAATTAAGAAGTGGGAAATCTTTTAATACATGGTGAGAATTTCCCAAGATAAAGAGCGAATTTTACTAAACCCTTCCCCAGATCTATCTTTAGGATTGGTTGATGTTTATAATAATCTTCAGGAAATTTTGGTTTATTTTAAATAGATTGAATTTAGAATGACATTACCCCAACCCTCTTTCTAGCTAATCTCTTCTCCTATTTCAATTTAAACCCTAAGAAGTCGATACCTAACTCTGTTTAACTTGTCATTTGCTTTAACAAGATACGTGAATTATTAAGGTTCTATCCCATTATTCCTCTTTTCGTGACCTTTTTTTAGTGTGCTAAGTCTCTTAAAAGCTTTTATAGTTTTCAATGTAAGGAGGGTATTTTTTTTGTTGACTAGTAGTAACTTAAGTGAAAGTGCCATGATAAGTAATTCATGGTAAAAATCAAATCTCCTAAAGAATAGTTGACAATTGGGTTTTTCCTTTAGGATGGAATCTTTTGATAAGACAAAGAATGATTAGCCTTTATTGACAAGGTTAGAAGCATTATGTTATATTTAGTTAGCGAGCATGGATAAGAGATATGATGTATCCTATGCTTGTAAATTGCCTACAGGGGAATCATTTATCTTGGTAGGCATAAGAATTAATTTAGTAACTTTTGGTACATATAGTGGTGTATAAAAGAATAAGTTGTCTTGTTTTTCTTAATAAGAATTATTGATAACATAAAATGCTAATTATCCTTTTGGCTGGTTTATTTTGTTTTTAGCATTTGATGTAGCAATGCTTCTAAAAATTCATATTCCTAAGAATTTCAAGCTGACCTAAAAAAATATTGATGCTATATCTGTCAAGTTAATGTAAAAAAAACAATCCATGAAGTTATGATGAAATGTAAAACTGAAGGGACCCTTAATCTTGTAAAGGGTGATCCTCTACTAGTAACATTAAGGATCCTAAAAAGGGGTCATAAAGTGGAAGTCTTCTCCTCCAAAACAAATACCTTATAGCACCTACCCTAAATGTTTTACAGACCCTTCCTTCTCAAAATTCAAGTCCTAAGGCTAATGATGTTATGATTATTATAGATGTTTTTTCCTCCATTGTTAAATGGACCATTTGAATGAAGACTTTGATAGGTAGGAAAATGAGCATAAGAAAACATAAGTATTTGTATAGAGATAGTGCTAATGCCCTTGTTCTCTTATTTACAGTTGAAGAATCCCCTACTCAAGAAATCCTTGAGGAAGTGACTATTATAGTCATGGATCCCATAATAGAAGAGATGGGAAAAGATCAATCGAGTGCAGACATCACAACTACAAGTAGTGCAATAATGTCAACATTGGACAAGAAAAGGGGTCCATGCCAAAAATCCTTCAGAAGGGGTCCTTTATTGAAATTGACATTAAAGTGTCTTACAAAAAGGCCCAAATTGATAGTGGTGCTCTTTCTTCTAAAGGGATGGAAAAAGTTATTGATCCTTTAAGTGCACTTAGTGTTATGAATTCGACCATAACTTCAGTACTCCTTTTTGTTAGTTGATTTAACCATGCTTAGCTAGCAATCCTCTATAATTGAAGTCACAAAAGTGATTTTAAATGTGGTTTTTAAAATCTCTACCAAGTTTGAGGATAACAAGCTTTTAGACTTTGTATTCTAATTAGTGTCCAATACCAGTGACAGCTTAAAGCTATTAATGAAAGGGTTGAAGAAGCCTATTATTAGGGCACCAAGTGAGGCTTGATGGTGAGTATCAATTTAGATAAGTTTACTATTAGTTGCATCTTATCACTTATTTATATATAGAGTTTCAAATTGTGATGGAGTGTATGCTGAAGCTATCAGTGCTTTTAGAGATATTAAAAAATGGAAAGTCACTTTGTTGTCAAAAATTCAACCTTTTAAGAGTTCGAGCAATAACAAGAATTGAAAAAATTAGCCATTGCTACTAAGCTGAAAGCTTTAAAAGAGAGTCTTCAACAAAAAGAATCATTGTTAGTGGTAGCCAGATAGGAGATCACTAAAGCTTACTCAGAAAGAAACTAAGCTAAAGCAAAATATGTTTATGTGTTTACGACCCTTAGACACCTAGTGATTTTTTTAGCCAAATACAAGTGTCTAAAGGTGAGCTCTCCAGAGAAACTTAGAAGGTTAAAACCTAAGAAGTTAAAGCAAAGCATTAAAAGAAGGTGGCTCTATCTCCCTTAATTCGCTATTGGATGAATTTAAAGCAATAAAGATCTATAGCAGCTTTACAACTAGATAAAGAAAAGGTCATCTAAGAAAAGACTACTTTTAGCATTTAGAGCTTCATATAGAAGTAAGGGATATAGAAAATGGCAAAAGAAACATATTAATTGGTTCAAGATTAGTTGCAACAAAACTTGGATAGATTTTTAAAGGTCTAGAATTGTTAGAATTAATTTAAGAGAAGGCTGGCAAGTTTTACAATCACAATTTTAATACAAATTTGAAGAGGCCCTAGGAGGATCTTAAGATTCCTCATAAAGATCTTTGGCATATGGAGTATGACATCAATAATGAGCTAATGTTATACAAGGAGGATGACATGCCTTTGAGAAATAAGGAAGCCTTAGATGATCCTTTAAAGGATCTTAATAGTAATCTTTCCATTGGAATTCTTTTTATAGAACCTTTTAGGAGTCTTATTAATAGTCATCCTTTAGAAGCTCCTCCTGTGGACCTTTAAAAGGCTTTTAATGAAAATCCTCCCTTAGAAACTCTTTTTATGGAACCTATAATGTGTAATGGTCCCCACTAAGCTAGTGAGGATAGGTAGGACGGCCAAGTTGGATTTTAGTTCTTTTAATTTTCCTTCCTTTTTATTTTGTATCGCACATCACTTGTTTATTTCTTATTTATCAAGAGATGACTAGATCACTTGAGGATCTCCCTTTCTTTGGATCTATAGTTGAGTAGTTCTTTAGAATGACTGATAGTTAGTTGAACTAGTTAATTTTGCACTATGTAGATTTATCTTAAGGTGCTTATCATGATATCCTGGGTACTAGTGTGGTAGAGTCTATGAAGAATAAAGGTGATACCATTAATGATGATATCATTCATGGAGAAGTAGCTAATGTACCTAAGGGGGCAACAGGAACTTAGACAATATAAGATGGTTAATGTGTACATATTTCATGGATAAATATGCTAAGCATCTCCTTCTATTAATATGTTATGTTATAATTTTGGTTTGTTTTGTTAAACATTATACAGTCTCATTATATTTTTATCAATTGATTTTATGTTACTTGGATCCTTGCCCTTTTAATATCCTTTTCACTGTTGGATGTGTGGTGATATATTATTAATAGAACATTTAAGAATCAGTTAAGCTAGTCTCTATTGACCCCTTAATGTGCAAGCCCTTAAGTCTTTATACAAATAATTGTGTTAATTATAAATGTACTAATGAAGGATTACTAAGTTGATTATAGCTATCACGCATTTCTAATTAGGAGTTAGACAAGCTTCTCTTTAAGGAGAATGGGATTATTAAAAGACCTCTCATGGATCTTTAAGAAATCTATACTAAACCTCTTTAGCATCTCATTTGTGTATGTGAACTATGAAAGACCTATCAACCTTTTGGATCTATCCCTATAAATCCTTATACTCAATATACAGCCCAAGGTCTTTTATAGAGAATTTCTTAGGCAACTAGCTTTTCACTATTTGAATAACTAAGGCATTACAAGGAATGTGATATCACTCACACTAACCTTCTTGTACACATAAGGCTCATCCATGTTTTATGGGAAACCAAACTTTATGATTATCTCATTAAAATGGATGTTCTAACTCTTAGATGATTGCTTTAATCCATAAATGGATCTTTGAAGCTTGCATACCTTATTGTTACCATTAGACATGAATCCCTTAGGCTATGTCATATACACCTCCTTTGATAGATTTCTATTAGGGAAAGCTACATTTACATATATTTGTTAGATCTTATAATCATAATGAGCGATAATAATAAGTAATATCTTGATAGATTTGAGCATAGCTACTAGTGAGATGGTTTTTTCACAGTTAATTCCTTGCCTCTAACAATAACCTTTTGCAATAAGTTGTTCTTTATTGGTAACTGTAGTACCTTCTATGTCAGTCTTCTTCTTGAAGATCCATTTATACCCAATGGTTTTATCCCTTTAAGTGGATTAGCCAAATTACAAACATGGTTGTCATATATGGAATCTATATCAGATTTCTTGGCCTTTAGCCATAATTTTGATTCTAAACTCTTTAGAACCTCCTCATAACTAGTAGGCTCATCTTTTTCTACTAATGTCAAGTATTGGTTCTCACAAATGAGAAATTTATGTCTCTTTGGAATAGTATAAATTTTAGTAAAGTGTCTAGGATCTTATGTAACAATAGGCTCTTATATTATCTCATTTACATGAGTAATTGAACCTAGATCAGTTGGTTGATTAACCTCTATTTATGGTTATTGAACTTCATTAATTCAATTCCACTCCCACTATCAAGACAACATGCTTTAATACAAAATACCTTTTATTCTAAAGCATTGTAAAAATAGTATCCCAAAGACTCTCTTAGATGCCCTATGTTCATGTTCTTCTTTTTTATGACTAGTCGAATCAAAATGGTTAAAAGACTCGACCTAGTTCGCACCCCTCAAATCTTGAAAGATGAAAAGGTATTCTAAGGAATTTTGAAATTTTAATGATCAATTAGAAAATGCGAGTTAGGCACTACAAGGTAAGTAGAGTCGCCACCTAATGGAGGTTGAGAAATGCATTGTAAGGCTGTACCAAAGTACGGTTTGAAACCCTTCTCTTATTTATACCTCAAGTTAATATAGATTTAAGATTAAATAAAGAATTTTATCTTTTTCCTCATACATTTTTAAATTAAATAAATGTATTTGCACATAAAAGATTATAAAATTAGAAGAAATTACAAGAAAACAAACAAAATATATACATATATTAAATCAGATTATTGCTTAAATTGGGAACCTTGGTTCCCATATGTTATTTTTAGAAAATACATTATTATATTATTGTGGCTTTTATTTAAGTAAATAAAAAACTAAAAAAATTAATGAAACACCAATTTAGTTACGTAGAAATCAATTTAGCCACTTTTTTTTATGAAGAAAATATTTTTTCTACCTATTACACTATCCATGGAAAATACATAGAAAAGAGAAGAATAGAAAATAATTGGTAATTACCTAAGTTACATTCTAACCAAAAATAAAGATTACAAGGAAGTTCCTTAAAATACATTCTAACCGAGGAAATATTAATTAGATGAAAATTGTGTATAGTACATTCTAACCAAGAATAAAGTGATAATAAAAAGAAAGGAAAAGAAAATATTAGTCCTTTCATATAGGAAGTATTGAGTAAAGGAAACAATCAAATCAAGTCATATAAAAATATTGAGTAAAGGAAACAATCTGCTTAAGACATATAATAACTCTAAAATAGGTCAAATGACAAACAAACATTAACCCACATAATCAAAATAAATAAAATCATAAATAAAGAAAAGAAATTATAAATAAAATAAACAATATTATGGATATGATATAAATATATGCAACATATGAATAAAAATTAGAACTATTATGTCTAATTAATGGACAAATAATTCAATTCCATAAAAAAATGAATAAAAGATAGAAAACACAACATGATATAAATTAAATCATTCCTTTTAACTTGTAGATGGATGATAAAAGAAAGATAAAAAAATCAAAATATTATGTATAATTGGTACACAAATGATTTAATTTTATGATGAAAGAATAAGCGAATAAAAAAGAAACAAAAAAGAAAGACATTTGTATGAAAATCAAATTATCTCATCTAAGTAGTAAATAGATGATTAAAGGTATAAGAATTAAATTATTAAGTCTAACTAGTAGACAAATAAATTAATTTCATGATAAAAAGATAGAAAAAAAATAAAACTAAGGACAAAGGTTTACAATGATATGATGGATTAAATCATCTCATCTAACTAGTAGATAGATGATAAAGAAGAAAATGAAAATAAAATCAAATTACCATGCCAGACTGGAATGAATAATTCAAATAGAAGAAAAGAAACTAGGATACCTACCAGGTATAATTGCCTTCACATTTTTCTCTTATTGACTTAAGAAGGAAACTCCAGATTCTCATAAAAAAGCACACAATTTTTTTAAAAGTGTTTTTGTTTGTCTGTAAATGCACACTTATTGAGAAAAGTCAACCCTTCTAATAAAGCTATTACTATTAGCTTTTATAGTTAACTTATCAAATGAGAATGGCTATTTTACAAAAGAAAATGGCCTTTTCTCATCCAGAATAGTTGTTTTGGCAAAGGAAATTAGTTGTTTCCATAAAGAAGATGACTATTTTTGTTGAAGAAAAATGACTATTTTGGCAAAAAATAATGTCAAACTCAGAAACCCTTTTTATGTACCCTTTTAATCATCTAATGTCATAAGAACTTGGGATTTTTAGAAAGCTAGTTAGATTTTTTTTAAAAAAAAAACTTTGTCTTTTGGCCAAAGAGAGAACTTTAAGTTGTATATCAAAGTTCTTGCTTATAAAAATCTTTATCCTTTTTTCATTATTAGGTAATCCGAACATAGGAGCCTTAAGACCTACTATCTATAGTTGCCCTTAACTTTAAATAAGTGACTATAGAGTGTGTGAGATGATCCAAAGTTTAAAAAAGGAGATAGACACATACCTAATGAGACAACACCTCTTTTTTTATATCATTGCATTTGGTAATATGTTATGAGAGCTCCCCCTTCTTGAAAGGTATAGAATGTTCACCCTCTTTCTAGCAAAGGGTTTAACTTCTATCAATTTTGTCTAAGAGCTCCTTTACTCGGTAAGTTTGACTTATGTCAACTTTGTCTAAGAGGTACCTCTAATCAGTAGGTGCAACTTCTATAAGCTTTGTCCAAAAGCTACCTCTACTCAATAGATTCAACTTTAATAAACTTTATCTAAAAGTTACCTTTACTCGATAGGTTTAACTTTTGTCAACTTTATCTCAGAGCTCCCTTTACTCGGTAGGTTTGTAAAATAGCGCAAGTTATTACGTGTAACTATTTTATTTAAAAAGTTCCCTTTATTTGGTAGGTTTGAGAGCTCCCTTTACTCGATAGGTTTTGACTAATGTTGGCTTTATCTGAGAGCTACCTTTACTTGGTAGGTTTAACTTATGTTGGCTTTTACTTGAGAGCTACCTCTACACAGTAGGTGCGACTTCTGTTGACTTATGTCTAAGAGCTTCCTCTATTTTATAAGTGTGAGTTTTGTTTGAGAGCTCCATCTACTCAGTAGGTGTGACTTTTGTTGGCTTATATCTAAGAGCTCCCTTTACTCTATAGGTGCGACCTTTGTTAGCTTTTGTTTAAAAGCTCTCTCTATTTAGGAGGTGCTACTTCTACTAGCTTTTTTCTGAGAGCTCATTTTACTTAATAGGTTTAACCAGAAAAGGTGAGTTATTATATCTAGTGGGTGTTAGATAAGGCTAGTTATTGCATTTGACAATTTTATTTCAAGAGCTCCCTCTACTTGGTAGGTTTAACTAGACAAGGTGATTTATTGCATTTGGCATTCCTTTATATTAAGTCTAATTTGGCTAAGGATGAGTTTAACTAGTATACTTACCCTCTATAGTGGAGCAGATGATAGAAGTAACTCCAAATGGAAAGCATGAGGTTGCACTTGTTTGTTCTAATAGGAGCTTTGAAAAGCATATGCTCACCCTCTACAATAAAGTTTATGATAAAAATGATTTTGAATAGTAAGTGCAAGGATGCACTTAGTAGTTCTTTATGGATCATTATGTAAGCCTGGAAAAGCCTACAACTTACCTATTGTAGTTAGTTAAGTTATCTTTTGTCATAGTCTAACAAGTGTATCAGTTGGTGGACAATGTTACCCATATAAGAGAAAATAAATGGTTGAGAAATGGTATCAATAAATGTGAGATACGTGTGGATATTGTCATATGAAGTACAAGAGGATTTACATTTTCTTTTCACATATGGATAAGCAAAAGAGGAAAAAAAAAGAAAGAATAAAGTGTAAATATGCCCTGGGTATATCTTAACTTTGAAAATTATATGACACTTTGCGTGCTAACCCTTTTAAATGATAATGTGAGTATAGGCCTTTCCAAGGTGAATGTTCTTAATTGAAGGCTATAAGGTTAAATCTTGTAAAAAATCATAAAGATTAGCATC
>CANXYI011367921.1:0-11077 GCA_948208565.1 Hura crepitans | reverse complement strand
GCATGATAAGGTCTGTATAGACTTAATGTGTTAATATATATGTGATTTGACACCTGTATGGGCTATTGTTCGATAACAATTTTTTGTTTGTTTTATGCACTATGTTTTAATATACCATGTTTACCAAGGTGACATGTTTGTATACTATTATCATGTTATATGACTATTCTATAATATGTATATTGGTGATATTCTAGAAATATCGCATGGTCTGCATGGACTCTCTTTCACAAGGATCATAGTTTGCATATATGTATATGTTTTACGCATGCTTATGTTATTTTATAGCCTGCACGAACTCTTTTTTATGAAAATTGTAGTCTACATAGACATATGTTCTGAATTCTAGTCCTTATAAATATCTATATTTATCTTTATGTTTTCCCTTTGCATGATTAATTCATCATTCTCTTGGTTATGATTATCATTTAGGCATGCATCATAATCATTCATATTTGTATCACATAAGTTGTTATCATTCTATTTGGTATTGTTCTTAGGTCCTCATAGACCATTATTTGTGGTACTAACCTTTCTTCTTGAGTTGTATAAGAGTGATCATTCTTACTAGTTAGGAGGTCCGGACAAAAATATTAGCCATGATACATCGTAGTCTGCATAGACATAAACTGGAGCCTTAAAGAGCCCACACGAACTTGATGACATAGAAATGAGACCAAATAGCTTACTATTTATTTGTTTATTTGCTTTTGTACATTTTATTTCTTTTATTTATTTTAGGTTCTAATCGGTAGATTAATAACTCATTTTACATGCCAAAATGCCTAACCTCACAACAATGATTTTCTACACAATTAATTGGTGTTTTCTTATTAAAACAATTTTGAGTTTTCCTTAATAAAAGTCATGTAAAAATGTATTTTAACAAAGACCAATCTCCTAGAGATAGGAGTTAGGCAATTACTACTAATTCCTATAGAATTATGGGTAATTATTAGGTCAAACAACAACTAATTAATAACCCAATTTATGGATGTCAATACACACTGATGCTTGTTGTATATTGTGAATATTGTAATTTATTTCTCTAAGTGAAAAGGTGACATGAATGCTTTAAATAAAATGCTTGCATGATAAGGGATTGCCGAATGTTAGAATTAAAGGAAGGTATATTATTAGGGCATTAAAAAGATTTGATTCCAAACCCTTTCTAGGAAAAAGATTAGTCATCCTAGTGTAGAGACAGGTGGTGACTCAAACACTAACTGCCTCATCCCTGGCAAAAAATAATAAATCTACAAATAACAACAATCACTAATCTAGTTTGGACATGGTGCCTTATGAAGCACTGTACATAAGGAAGTGCAAAAATCTTTTATGTTAGAGTGAGTTAATGAAAAACAAAGCTAAAATAAAGGAGAAATATCTATAGTTACTTGATCTAGGTGTAATTTCATGGCTGAAATTTTTTCAAGAGAGGAAGAAATGTAGCACTCGAAAATCCTGAGGTTATGAATAGTATTTCCCAAGACCTGATTTACACTAATCTAACCGAATAGAAGTATTAATTATAAAATAATTATGGGCAAAATTTGAAATGAAAATGAAGTCGTTAAGTGGGTTAAAATCAATAATGAAGTTTTTACGGTAGTAAAAAATGATTAGTAACTTAGTCAAGGCTGAGCCAATAATTTCAACATTTTTGCTGGAATTGACCTTAGAGTTTGACAACTTAGAACTCAAATATTCCAAGGAGTCTAATAGGATTGGAATTGGAGTTTTTAAAGATTAAGATAATTTTATAAAAACTAAACAAGGAAAAAAGGGTTAATTATATATTGAAAATTCAAGGTTTTTGCTTATGATTTGTTCAAAACATTATTATGTATAATTTTTTTGTGACCTTTGGATTTAATAATTGGTGGAAAATTTTTTTAAATAAAATAGAGGAATGAAAAGAGATAATTAAAAGGATTTATTGGTGGGAATTAATATGGACCATTGGATTATGTTAACTTTTAATTTTGGCCTTGTATCTATGGGTATATAAGTTAAATAATGGGTTAATGGAAAAAAGAATGGTAGCCCTCTCTTCCCCTTTGAAATGCCCACCATGGAAGGAGTTTTTTATTTTTTTCATTTTTTAGCTTTAATTCATCCCTTAAATCCACTATTCTTTTTACCCTAAAGACATTCTAAGACACCTATATGCCTTCTCATGCTTAAAAACTCAAGATGGAAGTGTTAAAAAAGACAAACTTAGAGTTAGAGAAGATGAATAGTAACCCAAAATTATGTAAGTGTTTATTTTTTGGGTTTAATAATTTTTATGGTTATTTTAAGGTCCCAATTTGAGTATTAAGAAGGCAATTTGAATTTTTAATGACTATGGATTTTTGAATATTTATGGGTATTATGTTTGTGTAGAAGAGAATGAGAATAGCAAAAGAAAGGAAAAAGAGAGGGAGAATTAAAGGATTTGATGTTGGATTATCTTGATTTGGTATGTGTATCCAAGAAAATTTAAATTCAATTGATAACCTATTAAGTTTGTGCATGATAAATGAAGGAAAATGTGCAATTAATGTGTGGTATGGCTTTTAGGTTTAATTAGAGGTTGTATGAGCATAAATGGATAATGATATGATGCATAATGACAATATAAGGTTATGTGAGTATATGAATTAAAATGTATGTAAAAGGTGATGAATATTTCTACTAATACAAGTGGAATATTTAATGTGAGCAATTATGTAACACCCGTAAATTGGGGCTTTATGAACAGTACCTCCGAGACTTGAACAGCGTTCCTAAGGATCCAAGACACCTTCGTGGGGCCCGAGAAATAGCATACTGGTTATGAAACTTTGACGGACTAGAAAATAAGTAAAATAAATTAATTTAAAAATTTAGTAGAACCAATAATTCCTTTTGAGCCATAAGCTAGTGAATCGTAGCCTTAGATGGACCTAGGTTGGGAATAACTCAGGATATGCTCGGACAAACCTAAAAATAGCATACCCTAAAGGTTAAAAATTCCACTGAGTTATTTGATGAAGGAATTGTAATTTTCGGAGGTCATTCAATAATTTTTTTAAAATTTCTTAATTTTTTGAGAAATTAATTAACCGACTTATCGATGGAATTTTGATGTGAAATTTTATGAGGCCCTAAATAAGCCTAATTAAGGATTTGTAAAACAAATGTGATAATTTTTAAAGGTCTAGATGAATTTCTAAAATTTCCCAAAATTACAACTAAAATCGGGTTTGTACGGGATGCTCAAGCACCACGTGTCGCCACCCAATCACTCATATAAAATAGCCCTTGCCATGTGTACATCCACTTCTATGACAACTCACCTCCCCCTCCACCATCTCTACGCCACTTCTTCTCCAAGCTGCCGACGCCAACTTCACCATATCCTCTACCATTCTCCTCTATTTTCAGCCATAACCACAACTAAACATCTACCAAAAATCATAATAATAATGTAGAAATTTGGCCTTAAGGTTGTGAGACTCTATAGCCACCATTAAAAGTTAGAAAAAAGTGCCCCAAAGTTCAAGTTTGGTGTATGCTGGCTTGAAAATTCAATCATGGTGTAAGTGGGTATTTCTTTCTTTTTATTTTAGTTTTAGGTAGTCCCTATTATTGTAAGAATTTACATATTTTCATATTTTTAATTGGAGTCTTATGTGATTTTCTATGGATTTTCTAAGGTAGAAATTCTATTATGTAGGTGTAAGAAAAGTTGGTGAACAATCAAAGAATTAAGGTTACCAAAGGCTGGAAAAGGATACAAGATTTCTTTAGGTATGTGAATTTGATATAATGTTAACATGCCATGATGTGTGTGGATGTGAACTGCCATGATAATATGTATAGAATTTCTAAATTGAGCTTGTGTGTGTGTGAATAGTGAGACTAAGCATGATGTGAGCTTCTTTGTGTGTGAAATTGATGATTGGGATATGAATTAGGTGAGAAAAGGTTGTGTAAGTACATAACATCCATTTGGCCGAGAGGGGTGTCATGTATGGCATGGCATGTGTATAGTGTTATGGCATGTAATCATGGTAGACATGATGAGAAATGTCATGTGTGGCATGAATATAGGTGTGTATATGGAAATGATGAGAAAAATGCATCTGTGTGCATGATTATATATGGTTGAGAGGTATGCTTGATGTATAATGACATGGCATGTATGGTAAGATATGTATACATGTGTGTGTGGTGGTACATTTGGTGTGTGACATGTATGTGGCATGAAATGTGTGTGAACATGTGAATGAATATGGTTTAATTCATGGTAAATAAAGGTAGTGTAAATGTGGTAATATTTTGGTGAAAAATATAGTAAAGAAGTGGTGTTATTGGTAATGGTATAAAATGGCCTAAAAAGTAACTTAAATGTGCTTAAAAAGTGGTATATAGTTTGAACATGTGATGTACTTGATTTTGATGGCCATATGAGGCCAATGTTGTTGACATATTGGGTTGAATGGAATACGATGATATGTAGCCTAGAATAGCATGTTAATATGGCTTGAAATGGCATAAGGAAATGCCTAATGAATAGTGGTAATTGACCAATAATTATGTCCCCAAAAATAAAATGGACCTGTAACTATGTTTGAAAAATGAATTTATAGAAATGATTGGTAATAGGGACATGAAATGGACATATAAAATGACTTATGATAGTGGCATGAATTGGACATAAAAGGACCTATAAATGTCTATTAAAAGTGACCTATAATTATCTATTAATTATGACTTATAACTATCTAGTGAAAAATGAACTAATAAAAATGACTTATAACTATGTATGTATAACATGGAAATAAATTAAATTAATGTCTTGTAACTGAATAAAATTAATTGATAGACAGTCGGCCCATTAGTTAGACACCTACTAGATGGGTTGACTGGTCAACTAGGATTTATAGTTGCTAAAGGTATTGGTCCATCTGGGCCTGATCAGTGTGATTATGTAGGTGGGTGTAGCTGCCGAGGTCCTGATATTTGGTCCTTGCACACTTAGGTATTGAGAGGTCTATGGGATTGATCCCTGCTACCCACTTGCTTGATTATGAATATTGGGAAGTCCCAGGGCTAATTCTTGCTATCCACCAGAATTACCTGATGTTGATTTTTGGGATGTTAGGAGGTCTATGGACTGATCCCTTCTATCTTTATTGTCCGGTATTAAGAAGTTCCTGTGAACTGATCCCTACTATTAGACTAGGTAGGTATAGCTACCGAGGTCCAAAATATGGGCCACTGCATAGCTTTGGATTTCCCTTTTATCCAGTGCCTTAAAGAGTCATCTATCTAGGTGGGCCTGAATAATAAAAAGAAATTTAATGAACCAGGACAGTCTGTGATAATAGGACTTATGAATAGATAAAGTAATGGCATGAGATTGATAAATTAACTAAAGAGATAAAATAATAAAATAATATTATTTTATGACATGGACTTCATATGATACATGTATGCTTGTATGACATGTTTTATTATATCAAATTCACCACTAAGTTTCATACTTAGCATATCAGTTTTCTAGTGCACAAGTACCAAAAGTGTAGCTGTACAGCCTTTATAGACTTTGCAGTGTAGTAGTGATAGCAATTAAAGGTATATACTTTGTTCTTTTTGATAGTTTATAGAGGGCACTCATGTACATAATATGGGTTTTAGGCATAGTTAACATGGTAGCTAAAGTTGTTTGTAAATTTTAAGATTAAAGTGGATAATTGTATAAAAGCCCTTTATCTGAATGTTTTATTTTATGTGCTTTTTATTGATTATGAGCCTAAGGCATTGTGTGTTGGCTATGATACATGTGATGATATTAGAGGACTAGAAGGGTCCATGTGATGACAGATGTGGATGTTATTATTAGAAGTGCTTTTTCACAAGTGCATATTTTAGGAAATGTTACCCGAGTAGCTGTTATGCTGCCCAAATTTTTCTAAAATTAATTACTGACCAAAAAATGGAATTTTATGGTTTTTATATCCTGCATAATGATGTTTAAGGATTAGACTAGAGTTTTAGGAAACATCTGTTTGATAAATAAATAAAATCATAAGTGTTAAATGGATAAGGGTTAGAGAAATTTTAGGATGGGTAACTATATAAGAAGTGGCATCACCTATCGAATTTCTTAGGAAATTGGTAGGGGTGTTACAAATTAATTTATAAGTAAGGAAATTAATGTGTTGATAAATAGTTAAAACTAAAATTAAAATGTTTATGTGCTTGAATATACTCTTGAACTAAAAAAGTTATAAAAGAGAATTAAGTGTATATGTTTTGGATCCAAAAATACCAAGTAAAAGAACTTAATGCAAGCGTGTGTCAAATGAACCAAAATTTATATAGAAAAAAATGTGTGTTTATGTTCTCTTGGAACTAAATTTTCACATGTACGAGATATGTCTGAGGTTATGTGTTTATTTAACTAAAATTTCCATGTAAAAATATAGCATACATGCATATAGACATTTGACCCAAAAATGTTATTATAAGTAATTAAGTATATGTATAATTTAAAAATCTAAAAAATTATGGGAAGTAAGTTTATCTAAATGGACATTTTGAGTTGAAAAGAGCATGAACAAATCTTATGAATGATTATTATCCAATATAAACCTAGTATGCCTAAGGAAGAGTTAGATATGTAAATATGCATTATGAATCAAAGTTCATGAGAAAAGAATAGGTGTATGCTAGATTTGTGATAAAGGTGTAGTTATGCTTGAAAATACCTTATAAACCTAATATGGAGTATATATGAACAAGGAGTCAATTGATCCAAAATTGCTAAAGAAATGATATAACACATGTATATTTTTAAGAACTAAAAAGAGGCACAAAAATGAGTATAACAAATGCAAAGTACTAATTTTATGATATATTATGTAAAATAGGCTTAGCATGTGAAAGTTGATATTTATGTTAGTATAGGATATTAAAGGAAATAGGGGATTGAAATTCACATAGTAATAAAAGTTAGGAGAAACACTTTTTGAAATGTTGAGTTATACTAGTGAAAGCGAATATACGTAACTAAAGAAAGAAAATAAGTGTGTTAAGCGTGCTTGATGTAGGCCTAAATTTTCTTACAAAAAGAATGATGAAGACTAAATAATATTCATGGATAAAAGAATGTCAATTGTATTTTAAGAAGTTAGTTGAATTACATTCTATATATATACACATTATACATAAAACAATTTATGAGTGTGGGAAATAAGATAAACACACAATTAAAGTAATTAAGTGTACCTTGAAACTAAGAAATAACTTAATAAAAAGAGAAATAATTGTATGCTAGGAAATGATTAGATGGTTTGATAGCTTTCAATGAGAAAAAGGATTTTTCATCAACAAACTATATTATGAAATAAACCTTATAAGGAAAGAATTGACATGGTTGTGACATTATGAAAGTTATAACAAGTTCTATTTTGTATCATTGTGGAATTCATGTATGCTAGTTATTAAGGCTATATTGGCATAAGAACAAGCAGAAGAATATTTATATGCTAGAAAATGACTAAATGAAGCTATATGTGTTATGTATGAAATAGATAGTTAATCTAAATTAAAATAATTATAAATGAATTGTAGATATAAGGGTGTTTACAAACTAGAAAGGTTTTAGAATAGTAATTATATCCTAGGTTAGACTCAAGAAATTAAAAAATACTAAGAAGTGATTTATATGCATATGCATGCTCCATGACTTTAAAATGCCATAAATATAAAGTAATAGTGATTTTTGTGTGATAGATATGTTGAAAGTGGTATGAAAGGAACATTATAAGTAATTGTGTGCTTTATGAATTTAATATGTCGCATGAAGGATTAGATATATATGTGTATGTTTGTGTGTGTGCATATATATACATATCTATTGTTTGAAATCAAAGTGCCGTATGAAATTTACATAAAAGACTTGATTCATTATAAATTTTGTATTACGAAATTAACGTGTTAAAGTGATGATGTGTAATGCTCGAGAAACTTGAATTTATGAATAGTACTTCTCGAGGTATGAATAGTGCCTTTTGGGTATTCAAGGCAATGTGTGATGACAAAGAGGTAAGTGCTAGTAATAAACTTTGACGGGGTAGAAAATGATGAAAATGGAATAATTAAAACTTCTAGCAAAACCAATAAATCACTTTAGACTAAGATATAGTGAATAGTGACTTTAATTGGCACTATGCCTGGAAAGGCCCAGGATACGCCCAAATGGACCTAAAAATAGCATACCCTGAATGTAAAAAATTCCAAATAATCTCATGGTGAAGGAATTATAATTTTTTTAGATTGTTTGGTATTTATTTGAAATTTCTTAATTATGAAAGTGAATAGTTGACCTAGTTCCTGTAGACACCTAAAGTTTAGCCTATGATGATAACCAGAGACAAGCTCAAGCAACAAGGCAAGCAAACTTGAAACCCAAGTCCGCACAGACTAATATGGCAAAAGTCCACCCGGTTTTGTTGTTATGAGTTCCGCACAGTAGCCAGCCTAGGCCAGTTGAGCCCAAAGCTTAAAGTCCACATGAACAAGCCAAAGCCCATGTCTGTATGGACTAGCTCTAACCTAGCCCAAAGCCCATGGATTGATAGGAAAGCCCATAACTTAGGTCCACATGGACTAAGTTGTATAAGTTTGTATAGACTTGCTGACGTAAAACTTCTAGAAGAGCAAAATTCCTATTTAGGCATTAAATCTTAGTCTTAGAGGGATTCTATCACCTTTGGATGAAATATCTTAAACTCTAAGCCTATAAATACCCTATTTGGGTGTATTAATGGAGAATACTGAGAATAAAATACACAACAGTTAATAAAACCATCCATGAGTTCAAGTGAGAACTCCAAAGAGGAATCGCTTTACTAATTTAATTAACCCACACTCAAATTCTATTCTTCTAAACCACTACACTTTGCATTGAAGTCCACTTACAAGGGTAAGATCTAAGGCCCTTTATTGTATATATTCTTATGGTTTTCATGGATCTATGATCTCTAAGGATTGATAATAAGTGAGGTGATTCTATGTAATCCCTACTCTGATAATAAGAGTAGGTCATTGTTTTAAAGCGTTTCATATTGTAAAATTGATTATTTCCATGTTATAATCATTTTGTTATTTTCATCTTAATCATATAGACTTATATACGAGTATGATGAAATCCGCATGGACTAACTTTATTGGTATATGCATGATTTGTAGTCTGGATAGACTTATGGTCAATAACAGTGTCTTAGTTGTTTTATTATGTTCTAATATGTTCTACTTATTATATTGGCATAATCCTATGATGTTATTATGTTGTGTATATATTCCATCCTCTAATATGTATATTATTCGTGTACTGATTCTATTATAAGGTATGTACAGACTCCTTTTAATGAGGAATGTAGTCCACATGGATGGACTTGTATTAAGCATGTTTATTATGCTATGTAGTTCGCATGGACTCCCTCTCACGAGGAACATAGTCTGCACAGACATTGTCTTTGATTTCTAGTTCTCACATGTATTCATATTTCTCTCCCTCTTTATGTGTTCTTTATGTATTCTTTATTTGTGACCGTTAACCTCTTCTTTAAGTTGTATACAAGTGTCCTTTCTTATTGGAGTGGAACCCTTATAAGTAGTAGTCGGCATGAACATATGCCGGAGCCTCACAGAGTTCACATGGACTTAACATCGTATAGACGGGACCATTTTAGTTCTTTCTTCTATTTTCCTTTAGTTTTTTTACTATTTCTATTTCATTGCTTATTTTAGGTTGTAATAGGTAGTAAGCAACTTATTTTACATGTTAAATCCTAATCTCACATAAAAAAGTTTTCTATCTAATTAAATAGTGTTTTCCTTAATAAAATAGTTTTGAGTTTTCTTAATTAGAAGTCACAATAACAAAAATATATTTTAATAAGGGCCAATCTCCTAGAGATGGGAGTTAGGCAATTACTGCCAATTCTTATAAAATTATAGGTAATTGTTAGGTCACATCACAACTAATGAATAACCCACTTTTTGGATGTGCAATTACACTTGTTACATTCTTTAAATATCATACTTTACTCTTTATACATGAAAAGGTGACATAAATACTTTAAATATAATACATACTTACTTGATACGTGATTGATAAAAGTTACAATACATAAGAAGGCTTATTATTCGGGCATAAATAAGATATGAATTCTTTCTAGTATAGAAGAATAAAGGTCCTGGTGTAAAGGTTAGATGGCGACTCCACTAACTACTCTGGTCCTTGGTAAAAATATCATAATCTCTATAGTGGCAACTCCATTAGGGACTAAGAATCTAAATTTGAAAGTGCCAAAATAATATGCCATATAATATTCTAATTTTTTTTATCAATACCATGTATTGCATCCTATATAAACTGTGTCCTTTTTACCATGGATAGTGTTATGAACCATGACTCCATTTTTCATTCAAGAATAGAGAAGTGCTAGCATATCCAGTGCTTATAAGCCTCGTGCCTTCGGGTATATAAAAAGGTGAACTAATTGGTCACTATTATCCTTAATTGGAAAGACCCGTTAGGAGGGACCTCTGCTTGTTGGAGCCATAAGCCTTTTTGATAAACCATAAGCCCATATAGTTGAGCTTAGCAACTTCCTCTATGCGGTATAACCCTAAAAGCTTGTGATTGCTTTATGACTATTATATGGGCCTATTGCATTTAACCTTATTTGAAGTGGGGGTAAGCCTATTGTGCCTTTTATTAGGAATAGGCCTAACCTAATTTCACTTTAAATAAGACTTAAATGTTATAGGCCACTATCCTTACATGTGCTTTAAATATGAGAGGTTATTAGGCCTAATTAAACTCATATTCGAACCTATACATCCCCCGATGATACTTAGGTAAGCCTACCTAGGAAGAATGAGTAAGACCATATATGTGGGAGTATTAAGGTTGGAAGGCTTATTGCTTGTGTTTATCTTTGTACATCTAACATGTATCATTTTTGTATACACATGCATAATGTACCTACGACAAAACATAAACTTTACATCTTTCTTGTTTTGTATCCTT
>CANXYI011367894.1:0-12328 GCA_948208565.1 Hura crepitans | reverse complement strand
AAGTTAAAACCCTTAATATGATGTACATGCTATAGAGGATCTTAGAACTTGAATATTTGGTAATAACACATAGGTATGGTAATAGATCAAAATGCATGTTGTTATGCTCGTTACCATGTAAAATTGAAAATGTGTATGTTTTGAGTGATATATAAGCACTTCATGTGTAATGGTTAATTTTAATTATGTTAAGAATAATTCTACTATAATTATGGATATAATATAGATTGTGGGCTATTAAAGGCAAGTATGTGCTCAAATTGCATAATTATGATATTATCATAATGTGTGCATATGTATGGTTTGAAATGACTCACTTGATATGTATTGCTTAATTGTATGCTTCAATTGCTATGAAATGTTAAAGTGATTACACCACTAAGCAAAAGCTTAGCACAATGCCATTTGCGGTGCATAGGTAATAGAGCAACATATTAGAGTTAAAGCTTCTGCCCACATAGGAGAACACGAAGATTACCCTTTTTAGGTACTTTTGGTTTCTTTTTGTAAAATGATATAGATGTAAATAATATTAGTGTTGCTCTTATGATTCTAGAGGGATTTGGCCTAATTTGTAAACTTTGGGTTTGGTTTTGTAACTAAAATTGTAATATTGTAAGTTTTTTATTTTTTCATATAGATTGTGTGATAACTTATGATATTGCATGTGAGAATGCTGATTGAGTTGAGCCTAAGGCTTTGTATTTTCTAATGAAGTTTAGAGGGTCAAGAGGACTCATAAGATTTTGAGATGTGTTGTATGCCTTTATAGAAGTGTTTTTAATAGGTTTACTATTTGGGAAAGTATCCCAGTACAGTCATTATGCTGTCGAGTTTTCAACATAGTGATCCCATTAGTTACCTTGTAAAGTGTGCCAAATAATTTTCAATGTTTTTACAACTCTATAAGTTAAGGAATTGTTCACTTAACAAAAAACTTTTAAATTAATCAGGTTTTATGGGTAGTGAAATCGGATATTAGTTTGCTATAGTGCTCTATACACAAGTCCGGTGTACAGATTGGGTAGAGGGTTCTACACTTAGTGGTATTAGAGCTCCGGTTTGGGCTTTCCTCTAAACCTATGGGTTACATAAGAGCACTGTAGTATATTTACACCATAACACTTTATATGTGGGGCTATTATCTATTTCTCTTACCTATAGGATACAAAGATGAGCCGTAGTATGATCCAAATTGAAGAGGAAGAAGTAGAGAGCCATGCTCCTACGACTATTGCATAAAAAGGGGCACAACTAGAGCATGTGACCTCTAGTTATGTGGGGCATACTGCGTCTAGATAGTAGGGTCAATCCACTTTGCTAAAGACTATATTGGAGTCCGTCAGGCAGGCGACATCAGTTGCTATAGCTACTACTATTATAGTTGCTACAGTACACACAATTCCACTTCTAGTACCTCAAGAGTAGAAAGCTTTCCAGGAGACATACATAGATCGGTTACTAAAGAATGGCGCTAAGTACTTCATGGGTGAAGAGCTGGATGAGTTAAGTAGAGCTGAGTATTGGCTAGATTAGATGCTTAGGATTATTTAGCAATTAAGGTGTCCTCAAGAGGAGTATATTGCATGTATTACTTGTATGTTGTTAGAGGAAGCTTTAAAGTGGTGGGAGGCCACTGCAGAGCATAAGGCGGCTGATGATCTTACTTGGGAGTCATTTCTTAAAGAATTCAAAAAGAAGTATATAATCGAGTATTATTTGGATCAGAAGTATCAAGAGTTTATGGATCTGAGGTAGAGGCATAGGTCCATATCTAAGTATGAGAAGGAGTTTGCTCGCTTGTGCAGATATGCTAAGGCAGTGGTGGCTATAGAAGAAGATTGCTGCAAGAAGTTTGAGAAAGGGCTGAATATGGATGTTATGCAATAGGTTGCTCCAATGTAGATCAGGGATTTTTCAGCATTGATAGCAGCTTGTCATACCACTAAAATGGTGAATTAGCTGAAATAAAAGAGAGATAGCTTCAAGAAAACGTCCTTTGGATAAGGACATGGCAATTCTAGTTATACAGTTGATAAGAAACAGAAATAGGGTCAATCTAAGCATTAGCAAGATAGGAAGTTAGATTAATCTCAAAGATCAGGACAAGGTTCTAGAGCATAGACCTAAATTTCAGGTGCTCCTAGATCTACTACTAGTAGTGGTCTGACACAAGTTTGTCAAACTTGTCTCAAGAAACACTATGGTGCTTGTTGGAAGAATAGGATAAGAATTTGCTAGGGTTATGGCTCTAGAGAGCATTTTTAGAGAGATTGCCTAGTGAGACCATATGATCCTTCATAGAAATAGGACAAGAGAGATATTAGGAGTAGAGTTGGGGCTAGTCAGAGAGTAGAGCTCTAGCTAGATAGTATGCCATACTAGCAAGAGAGGAGGTATATGCCACAGATGTTATAATAGGTACTTTCCATATCTTTGATTTACCTACTTTTGCACTAATAGACCTAGGGTCTGTACATTCTTATATCAACATAGCATGGATTGATATAATGGTTAGTAATCCTATTAGATAGCACATCATAGTGATCAAAGTGTTTAAAGGCTATCTTTTGTCAGCACAAGGACATGTTTACTTAGCGAATCTCATTTAATTGCCATTAAATGAGTTTGATCTTGTCTTAGGCATGGACTAATTGTCCAAGTATCATGCCATAGTGGATTCCAAGAAGAAGATCACGTGACAAGCTAGTGATGGATTAGAAGTGACAGTGATGGGTGAAAGATCTGATTGCATGGCTAATATAGTATCAGCAGTTGTGGCTAGAAGGGTGATGTGAAAGGGTTGTCAAGCTTACCTTGCATATGTGGTTAACACCAAAAAGGAAGTATCAAAAGCAAGTCTGATTCCTATTGTGGTTGAGTTTGAGGATGTTTTTCGAGATGAATTACCTTGTTTGCCATCGAAACGAGAGTTAGAATTTGGAATTGAGGTGATGCCAAGCACAATGCCAGTTTCCATAGCTCCATACAGGATAGCTCCTACAGAGCTTAAGGAGTTTAAGATACAGTTGCAAGAACTTGTTGATAAAGGTTTCATTAGACTGAGTGTTTCACCATGAGGAGCATTGATTTTGTTTGTCAAGAAGAAGGATGGTTATTTGAGACTTTGTGTGGATTACAAGTAGTTGAATAAAGTCACCATCAAGAACAAGTATCCTTTACTGTAGATCCATGATCTTTTTGATAAGCTTAGAGGGGCAAGTGTGTTCTCTAAGATTGATCTTAGATCTTGGTACTATCAACTGAGAGTGAAAGAGGAAAACATACACAAGATAGCCTTTAGGACTAAACATAGTCACTATAAGTTCCTAGTGATCCCTTTCAAGTTGACTAATGCACCGATGACATTCATAAATCTTTTGAACTAGATCTTCAAGCCATTTCTAGATCAGTTTGTGGTAGTCTTCATAGAGTACATTCTTGTGTATTCTAAGAATGGAGAAAAGCATGAGAAGCATCTACAAACAATTTTATAGATTTTGAGGGATTAGAAGCTCTATGCTAAGCTCAGTAAGTGTGAGTTTTAGCTAAAGGAAGTATCATTTTTAGGGCATATAGCATCGGCAGAAGGCATAAGGGTTTATCCTAGCAAGATTCAAGCTATGATAGAGTGAAAACTGCCTAGGAATATGATTGTGATCAGGAGTTTCTTAGGTTTGGCTAGATATTACAGAAGGTTTGTCAAAGGGTTTTCCTTGATAGCAGGCTCTATGACACATTTTTTAAGAAATGATGTGAAGTTTGAATGGGATGGCAGATGTCAAGAGAGTTTTGATAAGCTTAAAAGTTTATTGATAGAGGCTCTAATTTTGGTTCAACTAGTGTCAAGAAAGGAGTTCACCATATATAGTGATACCTCACTGAATAGGTTGGGATGTGTACTCATGCAGGATGGCAAGGTTGTTACTTATGCTGAAAGGCAATTAAAATCGCATGAGAAAAACTACCTGACACATAATTTAAAGCTTGTAGCTATTGTGTTTGCTTTAAAGATATAAAAGCATTATCTTTATGGGGAGAAATGCTATATCTTCACTGATTATAAGAGTCTAAAGTATCTACTGATATAGAAGGAGTTAAACTTATAGCAAAGAATATGGATGGAATTAATCAAGGATTATGATTGCCTTATTGATTACCATCTTGGAAAAGCTAATGTGGTTGTGAATGCCTTGAGTAGGAAGTTTATATCCCATTTGAAGGTAATGCATGTCAATTTAAAGTTGCAAAATGATAGTGGTTTGTTAGCTGAGCTGTAAGTCAAGCCAAGTTTGATACAAGTGGTGAAGGAATTACAGAAAGATGATCATAGGCTTCAGAGTATCATGAGTATGATCTAAGTGGGGAAGTCTACTAAGTTTGTGATTAAGGAAGATGGATATTTGTATTATCAAGAATGCCTTTATATAGTAGATAAAGAAGACTTGAGACATTAGATTCTATAAGAAACACACAATGTGTAACACCCCTTACACATTTCTACTTGAAATAGGCAAAGTATGCTACTTCCCACTGAGGTCACCCACCCTAGGCTTTCCCCAAGGGCCTTTCATTTAACTTTTACCCAACCTTGACCAAGTTTGACCAAACCTAGTCTTAAGCCCATTCTGATTATTTATTCCCTAATTATTATCTATTTTAGTCTATTAAAATCTCTATTAATCACCATCAGACATTCACAAAAAATCGGGCAACATAACGGCAGCCTTGGTAACTATCCCCAAGTTAACCTGTAAAGAAAAACACTTATAAACTCAACTTCCAACCTTATCCCTCCTTCTGGACCCTTTAGTCCTCCAAATCACGGCTAGCAACACAATATCATATTCCATTCACAATCACAAGGTCGTAAACCTATCAGTACATATCATGCAGAAACAAACGTTCATTAACACACATAACCATACATACATTCAATTTATCAATTTCAATTGTACATATATCCCATACACCCACACACTATCTACATACATACATAAGTGCATCTCTATATACATGACTCAAAAGGAAGATAAAAGTACCAAAGGTTCTACGCAGCTACAGTGGTGGTGAGGTATGATGCTGACCTGAGCTCTGTCTATAGCCTACACATCAAAACACCGACATGCTGAGTATAACACTAAGTGGTGGAATAATTCAAACATATTATGTCAATCTATATAGGCAAGCAACGTGTTATATTCCACAAACGGTAAGTGATCCTAACACTCTAAGTTCACTTAGTTATTTCATCAAGTTTACTTATCCATTATTTTAGACCAATTTATTCCATTATAGGCCCATACCAAACATACTACACTTTAAGACACTAAATAGTGAAATGTATCCTTTGCAGTGGCCTACTTTTAGGGCCTAAGTAGCTGCACCTACCTCGCCTGATAACAGGGACCCATCCGTAGACCACTCCTAATATCCACAAATACATCAATAACCATGCAGGGTATATCATATAGTCTCGGCGGTTACACCCGCCACAATTAACACAGGGTAGTGGGCCTCAAAAGGACCAACTACCTAACATCTACTTTATTCTCTAGTTGACCGGTCAATCCATCCAGTGAGTGTCTAACTGATGGGCCATTACCATTTTGGATAGTATTTATTGCCATTTTATCTTTAGTTACATGTTCAGACCTAATCCACTCAGATAATTACAATTTTGCCATTGTCGCAAATTTCACTGTTCATTCAGTCGGTTTCCGCAACTGACACTATTCATTTGGTCATTTTTACATTTAGTGCCTTTCATTACTTATACCATTTAAGTCCTATTTTCAAGGTTCCTTTAAATCATTATTCTCACATCAAATCCACATTATAAAGTGTACTAATTCATAAAATTTCTACTCACATTTTCACATCCAATAAGGTTACATAACATGCCATTTTTAGGTCATTTTGCTTGTAATTCCTACATTTAATTTACACCTCATTTTCACACCCAATGTGCCAATCACATGAACATACACAACACACACATTATTGCATACCATTCAGCCATTACATGGGCACACACCTACACATGAAATTCATTCTAATTTAATTTACAAATCTCATTATTTTAATGCCAAATACATGATTATAATGCAATTCTACCTAATTAACATGCACACACCCAAAATATCACATTTCTATACAATGTTACATACATGAAATTCAACATACAAGCTAGGCATAATATATTTGAGTTATTCCACATACCTAGGGTGTGTGTACACCCTTTTCTCTACCACTTTGAGCTTGGTTTGGTTGATTTCTCTCACTTGATTTCTCAAACCTTAAACATAACTATTTTCAACTTAGAAAAATTTTCAAAAATTATCTATAACTCCGAATGAAATTCTAAAACCATAGGGACTCTTAAAATTACATAAGCTATATATATCAAAAATAAAAAATAGAATTTGTGGACATTTACTTACTTTGGGCACTAATCACTCAAGTATGGAAACTCCCAAAATTAAGCTCCTTTCTTGCAATTAATGGTGGAATTTATGAGTATGGATGATGGCAGTTTTCATTTTATAACTTTTTCATGAAATTTGGGTGGGATTGGGAGAGAGAAAGCTTGACAAATATAGTGGTTTCCTTATCAATGGAGTCGGCCTAGGGGTTTTGGTGAGGAAGATAAAGGTTTTGTCATATGTGTGGTGTACACACATGTGTAACCTTTTATGGGTTATTGGTTGGATCCATTGGATTTGGCCAAATGGCCTCCAAACCATTTTTATGCATTTTATGTCACTTTTTAATTCAAAAATTCATAAAATATTCTATAGGTCTCCAAAAATTCTCATTTTAGTTTTAAAATTCCTTAATTAATAGGACTAAAGCCCACAGAAAATTTCAAGTAAAAATTCCACCATTGACTTTTTGGCACTATTCACGGCAAGAATAAAAATATTCAGAAAAAATATCTATTGACCTTAAAAAATTATAATTCCTCCTTTATCATACTTAGTAGAATTTTTGAGGTTCAGGGTATGATATTTTCGAGACCATCCGGGCACATCCCGAGGCTGCCCTGACCTGACCTCATTTTATCTCCGTAAATAGTAGTTCTTGGCCTAAAATGAATTATTAGTTCTTCTAAAATTTTAATTCATTCGTTTTCCCTATTTTTCATGCCCGTCAAAGTTTTATGACCAATACACTAGTAATCAGAATCGAAATGATGACCCGCACTGCGGGGAACATCACTCGGGCCCACACGATACTATTCATAAGACTTTGACTGTCGGGCTTTACACAATGCACCATAAGCTATGCATCCTGGCAGTACTAAGATGTACCAAGATTTGAAGATGATATATTGGTTACCAGGTATAAAGAGAGACGTAGCTGATAATACAACAAGATGTCTCACTCGTTAGCAAGTGAAGGCCGAGTATCAAGTTCCTTCTAGATTACTTCATCCCATAGCAATTTCTAGAAAGGAAATGGGATCAAGTCACTATGGATTTTGTGATTAGACTACCGGTGACTTAGAATAGGCATGATTCTTTTTAGGTGGTGGTTAACAGATTGACAAAGTCTACTCACTTTATTCAGTGAGAAAATATTATCCTATGGAGAAGCTAGCTGAGTTGTACATTAATGAGATAGTTAGGATTCATGATATGCCTTCTTCTATCATTTTAGATGGAAATCCCCATTTTACATCGAGATTTTGGAGGAAGCTCCATAATGCTTTGGGGACCAGGCTGAGTTTCAACACGACTTTTCATCCTCAAACAGATGGCCAGATAGAGAAAATCATTTAGATACTTGAGGATATGCTTCAAGCATGTGCCATAGAGTTCAAGGGCAGCTAGGATAAGTATTTATCATTGGTAGAATTTGCTTAAAACTACAATTACAAAGCAAGCCTTGGTATGGCTCTATATAAGGCATTGTATGGAAGACGATGCAAGACTCTTTTATGTTAGAGCAAGTTGAGTGAGAACAATCTTATGGGACTAGATTTGGTCAAGGATGCTAAAGAGAAGGTAAAGATCATAAGAGAAAGGCGGAAGGCCACTTCTGATAGATAGAAATCATATACAAATTTGAAAAGAAGAAATATCAAGTATGAAATTAGTGACAAATTATTTCTCAAGGTATCTCCCTGGAAAAAGGTGTTAAGGTTTGGTAAGAAAGGGAAGTTGAATCTGAGGTTCATTAGACCATATGAATCACAGAATGTGTGGGTCCATTGGCCTATATACTTTCTTTACCTCTAAAGTTATAGCAAATTCCTTATGTGTTTCATGTCTTGATGTTGAGAAAATATAGATCAGACCCTTCACATGTGTTGACAACTGAGGAAGTGAAGGTATAACTAGACTTGTCATATGAGGAAAAACCTATTGGTATCCTTGTTAGAGAGGTCAAGGAGTTACGGAACAAAATAGTGCCATTGGTGAAAGTGTTATGGCAATAACACGACATGGAAGAAGCGACATGTGAGAGTGAAGTTGAGATAAGGGAGCAGTATCCACATCTCTTTGGATTAAGTATGTCGAGGATGACATCTCTTTTAAGAGGGGAAGAAATGTAATCACCTAAAAATCCTGACTCTCATGAATAGTACTTCCCATGGTGAATAGTGCTTCCTAAAACTCGAGTTGCACTAAATGTACCAATGGGTAGTATTAATTATGAGAGGATTTTGGGTAATGTTTGAAGCTAATCCAAAGTCATTTGGATGGTTAAAAATGCTAAATAACTCTTTATAGAAGTGTCTTGTAAATATTGTCGCCAGCAAAGCTGAACTGTAAAATAATTCAAAAGTTGCTCAAAATAATCTAGGAATATAACAACCTAATACTCAAATATTCTAAATAGGCCATTGGCTTTGGAATCAGAATTTTCTGATATCGAGAAGTATTTTTACTTAATTTTGGGAAAGAAAATATAGTAATTTTTCAGGTTTCTTTCATTTTTCAGGCTTAATATTTTTGAAGGATTTATGACCCTAATTTATTTAATTTTGGGGATAAGAATGAGGGAATTCTGACTATCCTACAGGGTATAAAAATTTTATGGAAGAGAGGAAAATTGAATTTTTGAAAACTATAAATAGTGAAGGAAATTCAATTTCCCTTATTTTCCCTTCTCTCCACCCTCTTCATTTCCTCTCCCTAATTCCCTCCAATTGCCAACACCCTCTTCCTCCCCTTATCCCTTGTTTTTTCTTCTTCCACACACAAACCCATCTAGGAAAATTATACTCGAATCGAAGAGTGTTCTATGATGAGTCCATGGATACCAAAATCACCGGGAACTGCAGAGTATTTCGAGAGAAAAATCGAGAAGTCTCCCAAGGTGAATAGTGACCTCCCGACACTCGAGTATTTCTTTTCTGCTAATTTTATTTTTCATAGGTTCTTAGGCTATCATAAAGCTTATATCTAGGCTCAGAATATTTTTGACTTTTATCTTATTTTATATTAATTTTTTATTTTCATACCCTTTTGTATTCATAAGCAAAACGTCGACTCAAGCCTCCCAAGGCAAGGAGAATGCATAGGCTAGCATCGGGCATCCCATATGACCTCTAGTGGTATGTGTAATCACATTAACTTGGGTTAAAATTGCATGAATTTCAATATGCCATATTGTTACATAATAGTAATAAATGTTATTAATTGTATTAATGCCTAATAAATGATATGGTTGATAAAATATGATTGGTTAATGTTGCATATATGTAATGTGATGGCTAGAACAAGTTATACATGTGTGATGCATATTTATAAAGGAATTAAGTAATGATTGGCTTTATGCCAATTTTAGGCATATATTAATGTTGTAAGTAACTAAGGTGTACATGTGTGTAATATTAATAGATGTTATTACATGGCATGAATGTGATACATGGTGAATATATGTGGGCTAAATGACTCTTGAATGATGCCAAGTTCATTTATGTGATAATATGACCCTATAATGCTGTTATATAACCATAAATGCTAGTGGAAGTATATGGATGTGTTTTTAAGCATCTAAACATGATTCCAAATTGCAAATGAGAAAGTATGTGTGTTTTAAAGGCCTTGAGCATGTGGAGGCCAAATTTCAAGCATGTGAGCCATATGTGTGTGTGTGCATGACTTGTGTATGGTAATGACTTGAATGTGATGTTTTGTGCTTAAATGTTGTTCCATATGTGCACATGTGATGACTAAAAGGCGTGTGTATGTGTAGTTGTGTCCGAATGCCAACTTCAATGTCGTATGGTTTATTGGCATGTATATAGCCATATAATGCATGCTTATCGCTAAATACCACTATTATGTGTGAAATGGCAAGTGACACGATATGTGATTGTTGTGTATAGCCATGATGTATTAGATATTATAATGCATGTTAATGATGAAAGTAATCGTAAAATGTATAATTATGATGTCAAATGAGTTTTCTAGCTTTTACACCTAAGCAATGTGAATGTTTGGTGTTTTTGAGCTTATGTAAGCCTAATTTGGCTATGCTATGTTTTAATTAACACATGTTGAGTATAAGTGTTTAAGCCTCACCGAGATGCAAAATGGCCATTGTGATGCGTTTATGCGTGAGGTGACATAAACTAAGTTATGCATTTTAAAATGGTTAAAATGAGAAAAATCGACCAGTTTAATAATGCATATACATTTAGACAACCTAGTTTGGATAGGTTGACCAATCAATTAAGATTAGCAGTTGCAATGTTTACCTTCAAGTAATAGGCCTACGGGTTACTTGTATTTTTAGGTCGATGGCTACTAGGCTTTTGGGCCATTGTTTTTGCACTACATTATGTTAGGCCTATAGACTAATGTGTTTGTATCTATGGATACTAGTGCCTTCGAGTACACTTGTTTACACTTGTCAGGTGTTAATACCTTTGACTGCATCATTATTCATTATCCAGTCTTGAATAGTTGTCTCTTTAGTATGGGCATAAATTAAACAAATAATAATAATGATAAGGATATCGATGTGCATGCATAAACTAAACAAATCATAAAAATAATGATAATGTAGAGAATTGTGATGCTAGCATGAGTTAAGCATAAAATAATGTTAATTGTTGTTTAAATGATGTATTATGCATGACATTGCTATTTTTAGCATAAGCTCGGGTTAAACCCATTAATATGATGTATGTGGTATATTGTGGAGTTTTATAGTCATATATTTGATGAGTTGGTGCATAGAGGGTCTTAGAACCCGAATATGTGGTAATGAAGTATAGGTACTGTAATGGATCAAAATGCATGTTTTTATGCTCATTACCATTTAAAATTAAGCATGTGTATGTTTTGAGTGATATATATGCACTTCATGCATAATGGTTGATTTTAATTATGTTAAGAATAATTCTACTGTGATCATGGATATAATATATATTATAGGCTATTAAAGGAAAGTATGTGCTCAAATTGCATAATTATGATATTATCACAATGTGTGCATATGTATGGTTTGAAATGACTCACTTGACATGTATTGCTTAATTGTATACTTAAATTGCTATGACAAGTTAAAGTGATTACACCACTTAGTGAAAGCTTAGTGCATTGTCTGTTTGTGATGCGTAGGTAACAGAGCAGTAGATTGGACTCAAAGCTTTTACCCCATAGGAGAACGCAAAGATTGCCCTTCTTAGGTGCTTTTTGTTTCTTTTTGTAAAATGATATAGATGTAAATAATATTAGTGTTTCTCTTGTGATTCTAGAGAGATTAGACCTAATTTGTAAACTTTAGGTTTGGTTTTGTAACTAAAACTGTAATATTGTAAAAGCTTTATTTTCTCACACGGATTGTGTGATAACTTATGATGCTGCATGTGAGAATGCTGATTGAGTTGAGCCTAAGGTGCTGTGTTTTTTGATGAAGTTTAGAGGGTCATAAGCACCCATATGATGTTTTCTTTTATAAAATTGTTTTTAACAGGTTTACTATTCGGGAAAGTGTCTCGGTATAGCCGTTATATTGCCAAATTTTTTAATGATGATCCCATTAGTTGCCTTATAAAGTGTGCCAAATGTTTTTCAATGTTTTTACAACTCCATAAGTTAAGGAATTGTTCATTTAATGAAAAGTTTTAAATTAATCGGGTTTTATGGTTAGTAGAATTGGATATTAGTTTGTTGTGGCGCTCCCTACTCGAGTACGATGTACGGATTGGGTAGAGGATGCTATAATTATACACTTAAATCATGTATCATTGTAAAATGATATAAAACATATGTTAAGCATGCATATGAACACACTTTGTACATATAATACAAGAAAATATGTCATACATTTATATTTTTGCATCAAGCCTTATTTAACACTTATC
>CANXYI011367739.1:0-10315 GCA_948208565.1 Hura crepitans | reverse complement strand
ATTGTAGGAGTCATCACGAAAGACTTAAAAGCTTGTGGTTGAAATATATATATATACGTGTGTGTTGGATTTTTTACTTTAAATTCAATTTGATTTTAATTTTCTCTTATTTATAATTTTGATTATGTTCGGTACTCTTTTTATCTGTGAATGTAAATTTAATATTGAATCACATTAACTTCAGGATATTTCTATTTTTTTCAATTATTTTTTCATTCATTTTTACTCACATAAATATTTTATTCCGCTGCATGGTGGCTATTTTTTTCAACAAGTAACATTAGAGTTTAATAAATTTTTCTCATATAAATATTTTATCCCGCTATGTGGTGACTAATTTTCCTAACAATATGTACTTACTCCTTTAGTGCTTTAAGACAAGTATACAAGCAACCACGAAATAATTAAGTAATCCCAATTCCCCTTCAAAAAAAATAATATAAATTCTCTACAAAAAAGGTGATATATTTTATTAATTAAAATAGAGGGGCCTAATAATTTTTTTGGAAAAGTTATAAGATATAAGAAATAGGAAAAAGAAAATTAAGGCAAAATAAAATATGCTATACATATGGCGAATGTGAAAATGCAACATTTAGGTTAAGAAAGCTTGTACTTAAACAATTAATCCAATGGAAAATCCGGAAGAGAATTCTTGATTTGTCCATTTACAAATGGACGAAAGCATGGAGACAATGATGAATTCATCCTAAGAAAGTGACGAATATTTTTCAAATATCCAAATAGTTTAAACCAACCTTACAAGAAATTGTATTTAAAATTCAATCACCTTGTTTACCAAAGAGTATTTAAATCACCTTCGTCCAAAGACTTCCATGTAACATCATTTGGATTTTATTTTGTATTCACCTTTCTTTAAGGGATATGGACAAAAATTGGTAGAAAAGGCAAATATGTCCTTCAAAATTAATTAAATGGACAATATTATCCCTAAAATTATATTTACCGGATAAAGTTGCTTTCAAAATTTTAAAACCGGCAAATTTGCCTCTATTCTACATGGAATATTAATCAAATTGATTGACTTTCGTCCTTGATCTACCGACTTGACATATACAACAAGCAAGTACTAGTCAAATATGCCACATAGGGATTCAAAAATTAGACCAATTCAACCAAATTAATGAAGAATGAGCAAAATTCAAATCGATCCGAATAGTCTGATTCGATTTGAAGGATTCAAGTCGGTTCGAGTTAAAAAATTTATGAGATTAAATTTGCATTTCGGGTCAGGTTGAAATTTTGCTCAACCCGAATTGAAATGAACACGTCTTATAATGCCACAAATATGAAACGACGTCATTTTGAGCATTTTCTCACTCAATGAAAAGACGTCATATTAACGACAATTTGAAAAAAAATTAAATTCAGATCTTCAAGCTTTTCGTATCAAGGCTTGAGTTATTTTGGGTTTTCATTTTGAAACCTAGACCCTAGTTCGGGTCAATTCAAATTTAGAAGAATAGTAAATTTTAGATTTAGCTTGCTTCCAATCGAGTCCCGACCCGTACTCACGCCTTATTAGTTAATTGAGGTTTTGAATTTGATTTAGACATTTATTGCCATTTGAATATGTCAAATTAACAAAGGATGAAAATTATTTTATTTTAATTTCTATGATGAAAATGAATAAATTTATTTCAATTTTAAAATTTTAAAGATAAAATCATCCGGTGTGAAATTTAAAAAATAAGCATAATACATATTTTACGTCCTAAAGTTATCGAAAAATACCTCTTGCAGACCTTTTCTTTTTTATAACCTATAATATACCTAAACTTAATAAAAATTACCTATTATCCGTGAATTTAACAAAAATACACTTATTACCCCCTAAATGATACATATCGACAAATAAAAGTTTTGAATTAAAAAATATTAGGATGATGATATATACACATTTATCAAATTTAAGGGATAATAGGTTATTTTTATCAAATTTAAAGAGATAATAGGTGCAAATTTTTTAAATTCAAGTGTAAAAAATATTTTTAAAAAATTTTAAGCACAAAACATGCATAATACCTAAAAAGTAATATTACTCATTTTGTCAAACTTAAAAGGCAAATTTGCCCCTTTATGCTAAAAAAAGGTTAAAAAAAAAATTGAACTTTCCTTACTTCTCCTTAACACAATTAAGTTACAAAGTATAATGAATTGTAATCCATAAATCAGCAACCCAATCATTTGCCATCAACAAAGCAATATTATATTGTTAAACTGCACTTTCAAAAACTGTCCCACACTCATTCATGTTTGAAAGAAGAATTAAAAATTAAAAATTGCTGTAAAATATGATTGACTGGGGCAAGACTTTCTTTGTTGAGCAAAATGACTAATGTGAAACCCATTCAGGAAAAAAAAAAATCACAGTTTGTTATTTACTTAATTGTTGAAAACGAAAATGGCTTTCTGTTGTTATTTTTATATGCGAGTTATATCTCAAATTAATGTCAAAATAACCTAATTTGAATTAAAATATTAATGCATCATGTCAATTCAAATACATAATGGCTTGCTCTTCTGGCATCCATATGTTCACTTATATTGTGTGGTATCATTATGTGTTACATTAATGTTTCAAAAACCTTGAGGCCATCCGCAGCCAGTGGATTTGTCGCCTTTCTAACATTTTAAAAAGACATGCAAGAGTCTCTCTTATTGGAAAGAAAAAAAAAAGAGAAATCAGTAAAATACTGCCATGTGGCAGCATGGATTGAATTTTTATTTTTTCTGTTCAATTAATATAAATAATATGTGAAATCTTGCGATAGACTCAAACAATTATTATAGTAAAAAGTTTTTCTTTTTCTTGAATAAAATTTTCTAAAATGTGGTGCCTATATAACAGATATAAAGACTTGAATAAATCTCTTTTATTGCGGATGATCTAATGTTGTGTTGGTATAACATGTCAACATCTCATCTCAAAATTCTCGATTTTGACTCAGTTGCAACTAGTTAGAAAATTAAGTTTTTTTTTTACCAATTCGCTTTTATAAACATAAATGCAATTAATTTCATTTCCTCGACTACGATTTAATCATTTTCTTCCTCTTCCCACACCATTGGCTATCTTCAGAGTAACTCTTGGTTTCTCTAACTTATTAATTTTTTCAACGGTAAATGGTATTTGCAATTGATTTGTCCATTTCATTATGGGCCACAAACTCCTTTCGTCGTAAATTGACTTCAAATTTAAAAAATTTTTAAAATATGTGAATTTGTATAAATTTAATTTTAATTTAAAAATAACTTTGTGATTAATATTTATATTTACCTACATTTATAATAGATAGTCATCTCAATTAATACAATCTCAATCGAATGCCTCTTAACTTGTTATATCTGTAAATTAAGGTCAAAAATTTGCCACTAATTTATATGGAGTTGTATAAATTTGCCTCTGTATAAATTTGTACCTAAAGTTTATGATATTAGGGGAAAAAAACTAACTTTACAATTTTCTTCATACCAGATTTTTCTTTTCTATATAATAAATTTCTAAGATTTCTTTCTCCAAACTTCTCTGATCTTCTTAATTTTTATTCGTTAATTTTTTATTCGAAAATTTCAATTAGCATTTTGAGAAGAGAATTGTAATTTTTGAGCTCTAAATCTCTTTGCTATAAATTTTTTCCGAAACCCACTAATTCAATTAATTCGGATTCATTCTAGTTTGGTTCACAAAAACGTAAAGTGTTATCTCTCAAATATTTAAAAATACTCCATACCTATAACTTGAATATGAGACTTCTGATTAAAAAAAAAGAGACATCTACCGTTTCATCTCATCCCTTGCAAATTTTCCAACAACTTTTTTGAAAGCTAAAAAATTAAAACTCTATGCAAGAATTTTCATTGGGTGGATTTTGTTGAAATGCAAATTTAAGAAGTATGAATTTTATAATTAAAATTAAATTAATTCAATAGGAAATTTATAACTTAAAGTGATAAATAGACTTATTTTCAAAGATGCAAATGATATCTTTGTGTTGAAAAATTAAAGATGGCAAGAGAGATCTAGAAAGAGAAAAGCACAAAAATCAAGTAAATTTTATACAGAAAGTAAAAATCTTATACAAAGAAAATTGCGAGGATATTAATTTCGTGAAAAGAACATTTAGAATAAATTTATATAATTTCACATATTTTTGAAAAGTAGATTTAGACCTTAATGTACATATATAAAAAGTCACGTAGCATCTAATGTGAATTGGCATTTATTCCAAATAAGAACAAATACAAATTATATCACTAATGGCAAATTCATTCTAAAAAATTTATTAGAGGATCTAATACGAAGTTAATTACTCAAATCTTTCGCTTCTCTCCTTTCCGACTTCATATGAATATTCTAAATTTATTCAAAGCATTGTACAAATTTTTTTCCGATTTTATCATTTTCAAGCAAATTTGTTTTGGTAAAAAGTCTTTCGCAGACGTGCAAAATTATTCAAAGCTGAACGATTCAACTTCATGAATAGAAGAGGGCAAGGAATATACCAATTCATAACAAGCAAAATCGCCATCAAACTTCACATTTCAATTACTCTAGATTAATTCTCGTAGGAGCAAAATTAAAAATTAATAAATCAGAAAAATGGGATTCATTAGTTTGAAATTATGTTTAAAAAGGAAAAGTGAAAAACAATAGTATGTAAATTTGTTATTTAAATAGTGAAAGATAATGTCCTTTGAGGCACAACAAATATAAAGTTATTCAATTATTAAAGGATAAAAATTAAAAAAACCGAATTAAATGAACCCTCTAAATAACGTAATTTTAAAATTTAAAAATAGTCGTTTTACACCAAAACATTATTTTAACATTTTTTATTATAAAAATATAAAATAGATAAAAAATTCAGCTCGTTCAGTTGATTTTGTATAGTTCTTTAAAAACTTTAATCCATTCAATTCTATTATCCGACTAAACCAATCAAATACTCACCCCTAGATCCGAGCATTAAAGGAAAAGACTTGACAAAATTTAATCCATAAAAATTCACATACCAAACCAATCAAAAAATAGAAAATTGAACAAAGTCGTAGAAATAGTAGGAGAATCAGGACTACCATTGAAATGTGACACTTAATCACTACCTTGATCAAAATAATTTTACGCACGATTCGTAACAGAAATTTCCCGCATTAGAAGGATAGACAGAAACAAGATCCTTGCTCTGGTCTGGATAAAACCAAAACTAACAAGGTGATAGCTTCAAGCACCCAAGCAAAAATAAAACATATACAAGCACCTAATATCAATTAAGAAAATCAAAGGAATTGACTAATCCTGGCCTTGCTGATCAAAGGATGAGAAAGCAGAGAAGACTGCAGTTCAATCATCTCATATTCAAATTTCAAAGCACAGCCACATATTTACACCTTCCTCAGAACGAAAGCAAACAACCGAAACAAGTTTTCCACTTGCACAACTTCTCTTGGGCAACACTATGATCATTTACACGTGAAAATAAAGAGACAAAACTACATTGATCACTACACCGCTCCACCCAAATGCTAACACTTACAAATGAAAATGACGACAAGTACGCCTTCCATTCAGCTACGTAGCAATCGTTTGTTCCGACACCGAAGCCAAACCTTGCATCAACCGAACGATTTCTGTCGTGTCGTCCAGGTAATATTTTGCCTTGCTGGGTTTATTCCCCACGGTACAGGCAAACACTTCTGCCCTGGGAGCAATTGATGGACCTGCCATGGAACTCGTGATTACCTCGAACATATCTTCATCAGATCGGTCATCTCCAATGCACAAAACAAAATCTGGCGACATTGCTCTTTCTTGCATGGTGGACAGCAAGCGTTTGGCCACAAGCCCCTTGCTTACACCCTGCTTGTTTACCAAGTTCATTAATTGCCGTTTGCAAATTTCATTATTAAAATTAGCACCCTTCTGACTCGGTTCTATTCGTGTGATAATAGATCGTGTTTATTAGTAGTAAAATGGTTCCAAGGCTCATCTAACAGAACATTTGAATGCATGCTTTCTCCATTTCACAGCCCCTAACTTAACAAGATGCACCATGCAATGCAATTCTATCACTTCACACGCTCATCCATCTTTAACAATGCAACTCTTACGAAATATTTAATTAGAAAATTTTATGGCAAATTTAATCAGTTTATCCCCGTTATTCTCATTCATTTATCATAAATTGGGCTAAAAATAAAAATCTAGTCCTAATACAGTCACAAAGTTAATTCTATTCTTAATTGGTCTTCACCAACAAGTTTAAGGACTCGAGTAACATTTGATTCATTATCTGGCTTCCCATCAGCATGGTAGTACAAAAATTTATAGTGCAGTTACCATCTTTTTTCTTCAGTTAAGTAAGCATTAAGTAAAACAAGAAGGGGCATTTCAAAAAAAAAAAGGATGACATATATTTATCCGCTAGAAAGATGATGCTTGCATCTTCAGAGCCTACTTGTATCAGTAATATCAACGTATAAACTTGGCTCGAGTAGCCCCAACTTAAGATGGATTTCAATTATATGTAATATGTTACACCTTTTTTTTATGCCATCATTTATTACTGTGAACGATATGTAAGTCTTTGTAAAAGGATTCTATTTAAGCATAGTAATCTCACTCGACCAAGCAGTATTCTCATCAATCAATCATATAATGACTTCATTCAAATATCAGCTCCCATGTTATGCGGCAGATGGGAGGAAATGAAACCAATAATAAACTACAAGAGAAGAGTATTTGATGCAAACCTGAGGTTTAACTTCCACTGTGTTTTGACCACTCTTGACTGTTACAGGTTCGTTGGCCAAGACACTTTCAAGATGATCGAGAAGTTCTTTAGCTTGGCATGAACCAAAGTCTGGATCAGCATCCTCATAACACCATACTAATGCGGTTTCCTTATCTTCAATGGTGGACCCATCAGTTGTTTCAGTATAAAGCTGCATCACTGGCTCTGCTATCTGCTTCCAAGCAGTGTCTGTTACAGGGACACATGTTTCCCACTCTGCATCTCGCGTTAGCCTGGAATCATATGATCATTCAATTCAATTTAAAATCATATTGCCAACCAAATAGTATTGATGAGTTTTTAAATTCAAACCAATTTACCTTAGGAAGTAACCGTGCTCCGCAGCTAGTCCAAGCTTCTCACATTGAGAAAACCATTCAGTAAGCGTCTTCCGACTTCTAGCACTAACAAGAAAGACAATGTTGTTTTCATCTCTGCACAAGCTATTTAGGATGTCAATCGTCTTAGAAGATGGGCTTTTATCAATTGAAGCCTGAGGCATTAGAGTACCATCATAATCCAGAAGAATTGCCCTAGTTGTGGTCCTCTTGTAAGCTGACACGATATGCTCCATTGAGAGCTTTCTGAAGTTTGGATCAAGTGCTATTACTCTGAAGCTTAACCCAAATCCTATTCCCCAGCATCTCCGCCTCGAATGATCACGACATGTCCTCTCCAAATCCTGAAGAAAACTACGTGCCCAGTATCCAACATCGTGAGTACTAACATATTTGTAATGCTTGTCATGGCGGAGTTGTTTTTCTGGCTCAGCCATTTCCAAGGCATAGTCCATTGCATCTGCTACAGCATCAATGTTCCAGGGGTTTACTCGAATTGCTCCACTCAATGATGGGGAACAACCAATGAACTCTGAGATAACCAACATGCTCTTCTTCGGGGAAGATGGTTCCAGTCCCAAAACCTTGTCCAACCGCTCATTTCCTTGGCGACTGATGATGTATTCATAAGGTATGAGATTCATCCCATCCCTTACAGCAGTGACCAGACAGCACTCAGCAACAACATAATACGCCACTTTCTCAAAAAACTTCATGGGTGCATCAATCAAGACTATAGGATCATATCCAGGATTTCCAAATGCTTCATTGATCCGTTTCACAGTGGAATATGTCTCGGCCTGGACTTCTTTGACATCTTTTCCTTTACCTCTAGCAGGGTTTGCAATCTGAACCAACACTATCTTGCCTCGCCACTCTGGATGCTGCAGAAGCAACTGTTCCATTGCCAACAGCTTCAAGCTTATACCCTTGAAAATATCCATATCATCCACCCCCAGCAACATTATACGACCCTGATCACAAAACTGCTTAATGAGCTCCGAAACCTTTGCTTCGGTCTCTGGAAGCCTCAAAACTGACTGAAGCTGACCCATATGTATACCGACAGGCAAAATTTTGATGCTTACAGTTCTACCACAATACTCAACACCTATATAACCCCTCTTAGATTCATAGGTAAGACCAAGCATTCTACTACAGCAAGACAAGAAATGCCTTGCATAGTCAAAGGTATGGAACCCAATCAAATCCGAATTTAACAAGGCTCGAAGGAGCTCCTCCCTAATGGGCAATGTCTTATAGATCTCTGAAGAAGGGAAGGGGCTATGAAGGAAAAAACCAAGTTTCACCCTATTAAACCTCTTCCTAAGGAAAGTTGGCAACACCATAAGATGATAATCATGAACCCAAACAAAATCGTCCTCAGGGTTAATCACCTCCATAATCCTATCAGCAAAAATCTTATTCGCAGAAACATAAGCTTGCCACAGCGTGCGATTAAACCTGCCGCCAAGGTCTGGTGACAAAGGCAACATGTAATGAAACAAAGGCCATAGCTGTTGCTTACAGAATCCATGATAATACCTGGTGAAAAGTTCTGGGGGAAGAAATGTCGGGACACATTTGAAAGTCTCCAAAAGTATCTGTGAGACCTCATCTTGTTCGCTGGGATGAATTTCCTCTCTCAAGCAACCAACATAAATAACTTCAATTTCGTCATCTCCTAAGCCATCTTTCAACTGGAGGAGAAGCGAATTCTCATCCCAAGTAAAAATCCAAGACTTACTACCATCTGATTTTCTCTGTGCCCTAATTGGCAGCTGATTGGCTACGATTATTATCCGGTCTCTATGGACCGAAGAAGATGATGGGTCAGAGCACACGCTCTCTGAAGGGTCATCATCTAGGTCGGAAATTATGCCGGCCACCGTCATAATCCGTGGGATCCGACGGCTCATCCGGCCAAAGGACGGAGACTCACCGGAGGCCAGGTCCAAAAGATTTGAGTATGACCTCGATACCATTTCTTTTGTGGGATCTTGCAACAAAAATCTATTCTAATTAAGTTCAGCAGTTTTTTGTTAGACTGTAGCATAAAGATCTCTCACTTGAATAAAAATCTTCCGAATTCAAACAATAACCTTCACAAAATTGAAGCTGGTGAGCTACAAGGATCTTGAAAGACAACAAATTTAGAGCTAACTACTGTGAGGTACAGATCAAAAGATACACAGATTCAAGTCACTGAGTTGCTCTAAAACAAGAAAGAGATACCCAGTTCAATGTGAAAAACAATGAAAAAGTATGATTTTTTGTTTCTTTTATTCTTCAAGTTCAAAGGAAAAAAGTAGCAGCAGCAAGATTTTTTCCGAGAACAAGAGAGGAAAACGAAGAAATTTTCAGTGAATATAGATAGAATTGAGTCAAACAAAAGGAATGGGATAGAACCGAGAAGTTTCCATCTATAGAGATTTGAAGGGAGGGAAAATAAAGGAATGGAATAGATTCAAGATTACAGAGCTAAAGAAAATATACTGGCGCAACAACCAGATATCCCACTAAGGATTATTACAACACTTGCACTATTTGGAACAAATTGAAAAAAAAAACATGAAGTGACCAGCTAAAGATCACAATTTAAACGGAGACCACCTAAAATAATCACAATAATCATAATAAAATCAAGAATAGATGAACAAAATTACCAGCTTCTTCCATATTTTTTTTTCCCCTTTTCTTTTTCGGGTGGGGTAGTAACAATTCAGAAATTTATCCACTAAGAAAGAAAAATCTAAGGCAGCTATGACAAAGATTTTTTTCAAAAGAGCAAAAATGGTAGCCTTTTTCTAGCTCCCTGTTGATCTATCTCAAATCCACTGTTATAAACACTCTCTGCCAAACAAGAGAGAACTTTACCTTTCAAATATTTTTATGAGGTGGAAATTTTCTTTTCAATTTATTTTCATATACAATTATAGTAATAAAAATGGGGGGAATTAGAAGTTACACCAGCCGTTGGATGCGATTAGAGAGAGAGTGACAGATTGTTTCTGGTTCTTATCCTTTGTCCTTTGGTGTGTCCGCCAGAAGGCATCATACGCGGTGCGGGACCCACAATGCTTTTGTCTGAAATTAGCTGTCATGTTAAAATCCGACGTGGAATATTGCTATTGGCTGATATCGGTTGCCTGTCAAAGAGTC
>CANXYI011367693.1:0-10069 GCA_948208565.1 Hura crepitans | reverse complement strand
AAACATTAATTTAAATTCTACAAACTAGTGAATTCAGAACATACAACTAGTATCAAGTTTAATGTACTGGAAACTATCATGAAGAAAAAGGAAAATTGAATATTGACTTTAGATAAGGCAAATACCTTATCTCTTCCTAGTGCAGCATAGTGTTGCAGGCCATTGCAGGAACCATCCTACAAAAAAACCATGAACCTTTCATCTAATACAGAGTTGAGAAAAAAATTATTGTAATATCAGCAATAAATCAAATAAATGGGCTTGAAGGATAATCAAGACTTGTAGGAAATAAGGGAAAAGGAGTAGAAGAAAGACCAAGATACAGCAGTAACTACGGTGATAAATCCATATAGGTATGATAGCGAATCACATTAAATGCGCTTAGGAAACGACAAATCCCGGTGCCCACTACGGCTGGATAAAACCAACCAGGCTTAGAATTTTGTTTACTTTTTCAGTAGAGAAGAGACTAACAATATTCTAGCCCTCTTCTGCTTCTTTTTTCTTTCTTTCTTTCTCTCTCTCTCTGTCTCTCTCTCTCTCTCTCCTCGGTACTTAGTTGTCCTCTACTGTATAATCCACTTGGTTACATGCTTACTAACACTTGTGCACAATCTAGGACCATTTATAGCCTATCTACTGAATAAGGAGTTCGCTTGAACTTGATCTGACAAAAAATTTTACCTGATGAATGGGAATGTGTGAGATAAACATTTCTGGAGAGGAACTTCTAAGAGCTTCGGCAATATCAATGCACACTGCCAAGCACTGAAATGGATCTTCTGCATGTAACCACCAATGCTTCCCTTCAAGTGGCCTGTCTGCAGAATCAAATATGTCGTCCAAATGATTCTCAGTAAACGCTATTCGACCATCATAGGACAACTTATCCACGCCACCAGCAAACAGATTTGCAAGGTGTATCTTCAGCCAGCGTAAGCCTGACTTTCCAAGAGGACGACCCTCAGCAAACTCCAAAATACCCCGACAGAGATCTGAACCAAGATGATTCAAGTAAGGATGCATGGGGTATGCTCGCCCTCGGAAGTCGAGATTGTGTGGATAATAAAAACCTTCTTCATCCTTCATTTTCCGTGCTACCTGAAACAGGAAAGAAGATTGGCATAAACCCTATATGGGAACTGTAACACATCATTTGACTTAAAGAAAATGATCTTACAGCTAGTTTTAGTTCTGTGTCACAACGTTGTGAGTGTCTCTCCCTGTTCTCTTTTTTAATAGCCCTGACTTTCCATTTCCATTTCCTCAGTAGTGCTTCATCATCAGTATCCAACTTCTCAGGTAAAGGAACCTGCAGTAGGAAAAGATGATGAACAAGATTTTAATGAATATCAACCTCTAAAGACATATTATAAAGCACAAAGAAGAAAACAAATACTGCTCAGTAACCAAGAACTGGAAAATATATGCTTTATCACTCACATCACTTCGGTCCACCAAATCAGCAAGACGACCTCCACTATTCCATATTCTATCTACAACATCAAGTATCCTCTTATTTATTCTCCATTTTGTACTTCCAAGCGTATCCAGAGCCTGGCCAATTCATAAAAGAATAATTATACAGTCTTTGCTAAAACTGATAAAATCCAAATACAGTTATCAAATGTTAGTTCCACAGAGAGTTCAGGTCAATAAACACTGCAAATTAAGCATACACAAAATCAAATGTTTACAAACCTCAAAAACCAGCTGAAGTTGCTCTTGATGGGCTCTCTTAACTGCTTCACGTTGTAGTCTAGAGCCATGTGTGCGCATAACATAGGATGGCAAAAAAAAATGTGCTCCTTTGTCATAGCTGCAAAGGATATGAAGAACCTGGTTGACTATAGAGTTCCATCTTTTGCTATCTACGGCAAAGCAATACCAGTCTAATGACAATTTTGTAGAATTCCATCGGCTTAATAAGAAAATTTAGATTAAATGGCATTACAGCCATGCTTCTCTACTTTAATATGCTTTAGCATACTGCTTCCTATGTACTGGAATCTAGGTCCCAAAGTGGTCACACTAATGCATATCTACTACATGTAACCTAAGAATGACTCCTTATGCCCAGAGGTGCTGAAGTTACAACACATGAACTCCATATAACTTCCACTTAAGATAGAAATTTGTATCATTCTTATCACTTCAGCCTTTTCTCTTTTTCCTTTTTGTTTGTACCCAAAAACAAAACTGTCCTCAGCAAACATCATGCACCATCAAATATAATTAGGAATATGCTTGGCCAACCCATCCTTGCTTGAAAAGGGATTGGGACTTACAACCGTTTCATGATGTAAACCAAGAAACCAACAACAGTAGAGAATTCCTCAATTTATTTTCAAACTGCTCAATAATTGAATTCTTTCTTGCATTTAAGATAAATTGAAGTCCAATTACCATGTTATTTGTCTTCACACTCTGTCATAAGCCCTCTAGGTTGACAATGACATCGCTTCTTTCCAATTTCAAAAATGAATATTTAAAGTATGCCAGAATGCTAATTGAATTAAAATCCTACATCTCCTAACAAACTGCAACTGTTTCATTCATGATGCCATCAAAAACTTTCCTTAATGTTATCAACTAGATAAAAAGGAAAAAAAGAATCAGCAAATAGATACAGTACATAATGTCCAAATGTAACTCGAGCTAAATAACAGAACGTGAATCTTTTGAAACAAGAAGATTAAATCCCATGTTAAAAAATATTCAAACTAAGGCTTCATGTGCTTCTTAGAATATAACTTGTATGTGGAACATATTTTATGAGGACATTTTTTGTTGGGGTAAAATAAACTACTTTTTACTGTTTGGTAGCAATCTTGAAATCTATTTTTCTCACATTTGAAGTACACTGGAAAACCTAACACTAATATGTCAGATTTAGATTTAGAGCAATTTATAAGGATTCCAATATCAACATAAACTCCTAACACACTACACAATAGCTTTAACGCTAAAAAGAATAATATCATAGTGCAAAAAAAATATATAGATGCTGATAATTGAATTAAATTTTCTTTTCATAAGAAATATATGGCATGTTTATTACCTTTTATATAAATACATGTCTTCTTCCCCCCCTCTGTCTGTGTGTGTGTGTGCGCATGCAAGTGTGAATGTTCACATTTTGAAGTCATGTACAAACCCAGGAAACCCTGAGCTAGCCAGAACATAGCTCAACTATCATTTGCGTCCCATATAGGACAATAAGCCTAAATATACACTTTAAAGCAAATTTGTCTTTACTAACCAGCAACATGCCAAATAGCGAATGAGTGCTATAGATGAGTGGTAGTGAATACATTAAGAGAGAATTTGTTTAACTTGAATTATTTTTGCTCTGAAAACATAAAACCCATGGAATTTGCTTAATAGCTCTTTGACTAGGAAAACATTTCCAATTGAACAATTATCGAGCACTCCAAACACAGGATAATGTAAATATGTTCAAAAGAAATAAAGCCCAAAATAATATTAATGACAAGACTATAAATATGAAAAAGAAAAAGCCATACCCTGTCCACTTGACCGGTGGGACCAGCATTGGCATGTAAGGAACCACCATGTGCCTTGCCTGTGTTGGTAACAAAAAAAAGGATATTTTTATTGCTCCTCGTACAGAGATAAAAAAAAAAATTCAATAACTTCAGACATTCCTCAGAACATCAACCTCTAATCTCCCCCCAAAAAAAAAAGTACTCGATCAGCTTATAGAAGACATACATTGCAAATTTACTAGAATGCGAGTTCAAAATCATTAAAATGATGATGAGTTATAGAATTAAAAAATTCATCCAAACAATAAATAGACAGGATTACTAACAGTTTTCTCGAGGCCTTTCAGAACAAGTGGATCACACTGAATCACACCATATCTTCTGGTCCTCTTCCTGTTCAAGGAAAGTCCAATAATCACTGATTTGAGGTGATATAGTGTGGATGCAAATAGAAAATAAGACTGTAAAATGATTGAAAAGAACGAATCCTCACTTTTCTTGTGTTACAGTTCTGAAAGTGTGTACAAATGCAGGTCTAACATCAGGTGGAGCATCATCTGACTGATCAGCAGGAGACTGTATATAAGCTGTTTGTATCAGCAATTCAATCAAACGGCCCCCAACCTGCATTGTGAGGAGACAGATTATATTTGTCCATACCATACAAATTGGGTGGGAGGTGGAATTAGCTTTGACAGTGATGACATAATAATGACAAACCTTAGCCTTGGCTTCCTGATTCCAGGGTTTTGAATCATCATGCCCCTCCACTATTTTCCTTACGGCAGGCAACTTCTGTTTCTTAATCAGATCATTAACCTTTTTCCTTAATTTCTCTTGTTTCCCTGAGACATCATTAGATCCATCTTCCTGATTTTTCTGATCTTTGCTAGCTTTTTTCTTCTTTGTTTTCTCCAAGAACTTGTATATTCTAATCTGATTCATCATAAAAACAGTTAGAGATCAACACTGAGATCCCAATATACAAAAGAGAGAGTAATTCCTGATGATAACAGAGAGAACAATACTTTGAGCTTCATGCATTACCATGAAGCCTAGATAAAATCTTAAAAGAGATGAAAAAGAAGCAATATATGAATTCAAATTCATCTTCTGTAAATAAAAGCCAAAAAAGTCCAGACTCCATAAAGGATCTCTAATTAAATCAGAATATAGCCGGAGCAAACATACATTCAATAGACGGTTCTACTAGTAATCCATAATATGTTCTGGTTCCCTCGTCTTATGGAATTTGCATGTACTTATCTTTATCTACATCTACGTTCCCAATCAAAGTGCCGCCTTTTCAAGTCTCCTACCAAAAGCTATACAGGACTTTTTCTACAATCTAAAATTTAAACTACGCAATTCAAATCCAAACTGGCAGCATCGCTGTGAAACTGAACAAATTAAAAATTTATCACATACCTCTTGCTCAACTGCATCACCAATTACACAAGCAGCAGCCACAACCCTTGCAGATCCATGTTCCCCGCCAGTCATTACCAGTCCCATTAACTTATGCATTGTGATAACCGCCATCATATCGGCAGGCAGCTGATCAAAGTATTTAGAGTAAGTTGGCCTTTTCTTCCCCGCTCTAAACATTTCTTGCTCCTCGGCAATAGCATCCCTCAAAGGCTCAAACCAGCCAAGAAACAAAGATTTCATATAAGGCAAATTCGGGGCCAATTTCTGATTACACATTTCCATCAAAAGTTCCTTATACTCTGTTGCTGCCTGTACCCATGCTTCAGTCTCAATCTTCACTTGCCTTCTCCTCAACATCTGATACTTCCCTGATGACATTCCAAGTTGCTTCCTTTTCATAAATTCTCTCTCTCTTCCCTGTTCCTTTCTCATTTCTTGCAACAAAGCTTGCACCTCTTCAACCACTGAGACATCCTCTTCAACATCTGTAGAAGATGAAACAGCCTCAGCCACACTCACATATCCTCGTGGGCAAACCCCAGTGCAGATATATCCATTAGACCCTGAAACATTAGCAATATCATTATTCCTCAAGAACCCAAAACTAGGTTTTCCAATGTAATCCTCATGTGTGGAAATTTCCCCTTGTCGGCGAAAACCCAATTGACCGTTTGGGAAATCCAGGGGATGAAATTTGAATTTCTCCGGGAACTTAGGCTCTTGTGAAAGACCAAAAATGCTGTAAGTGCGAGAAACGGAATGGAAATTGAGGTTCTTTGTTCGAGTTCTAGAAATCGCTAGCTTGGCTGCGTTTCTCCACATAATAGTGGAATCTTTTGGTGAGTTGAGAGAGAATATTTCCGGTTTTGAATCAAGCGGGCTGAAATGATCGAATTTTTTGACAAGTAGGACAGAAGGTTTTATGCTGGACATCAAATTAATGTCAAATTTTAGAAGCAATTAAACAAAAACAGCGCAAAATCGAGGAGACAGAAAGATAAATGGAGATGGGACAAAGATATTTCCAGGAGAAATAGAATTCATAGAGAGGGTATGTGGAAGTGGGCGTAGTAGTAGCCGCCTTAAACCCTCGTTAAACCTTCTTCTGCGGTTTTAAGCCAAAATTGCATTTACCATGCTTTTTTCCCTTCTTTTCTCCTCTTCGCTTTCAAGTTAATTAGTAAAATATTTAATTTTTTAATTAAATTTAATATATAATCGTATAAAATATTATTAATCATATAAATTTTTTCTTTGCAAATAAATTTTAATATTTAATATTATTTTTTCTGTAAATAAATAAAATAAGACAAAAAAATATATAATGAAATGAGAAATACATATTATTTCATTATTGTTGTGCTTATAAGTAAGACACAATGATATATATAGAGATACAAATACTTAATGAAAAAATAAAATTGAATAGAAAAATTATTATAAATGAAATAACTAATATATGAATACTTTATAGTCATTGATAATAGAAATATTCCACAACACTTCCCTTTGAATGGTTATACATTATGAATATACCTCATTAAAACTTTGTTAAAAAAAATCAAATGGGATAAAAAAACTTAATAAAAGAAAATGAGTATAACATTCATAAGTAAATTACTCCCCTTTAAAAATACAACTAATGGTCACAATAAGTCTTTCAACTATTCATTCTAACACTATCTTCATGTTCTTTGAAAATTGAACTTGACATTGCGTTCTTGAACAAATATGCTTGGTTATCACTTGAATGAACTTTACAAATACTATAAGCTCATGAGTAAAAAAATTACTAATATATGCTTGGTTCTAACACCTTCTATATAGTCACATTTAATCTATGCAATACTTGCATGCTACAATAGCTTCATGCAACTTTTTTTAGCTTGCTTTCTATCGCGAATTTACATATTCCTCTGATGTGTTGAGTTATGGTTCTTTACCACATGTGTACGCTATGCACTTCATGAATAATTGATGTTTTTGAAATGTTGGATATGACTAGTAATATCACTAACTTATACCCAATATATTTGACAACTTATAATGCCTAAACTACTAATCTATAAACATTATATTTAGCTAATGAATTTAGTCGAGCCTTAATTACTCTTTCTTTTTTAGCCAATTACTACATGATTGACATTTTTCTACAATTTAAGACTTAGATTCATTATTGTTGATAATTTCATATGCAACTGTATAAGCAAATACTTTATCAATATTTTCATTTCTTTTCAATATTTCTATATTAAATAAAATCTAATAGCTTAATGATGCTGAAATCACTTCAGGGGTTGCTTCTTTAGAAATATGAAAATATTGATATATGCTGCTTTTAACCTCTTTTGGAGTATCCTTTTGAAGGTTTTTCTTTTCATTCTTTAAAAAATAATAAATTTTGTATCAATAAACTTATCATGCTTTTAGCATAATTTAGAGTAATTGGCAATTGAACGTACAATATGCTTTTAAGAACGATTAATAACATATAAAAATGTCATTCAAGTATAATCATTAATGTATGATTATATCCATTTACCATTTTCTTACAATAACCCATATCATCAAATTTGGTGGTTTATGAATATTTACAACTCATGAAATTTATACTGCTTCAACTTAGATATTCATTATCAAATATGTACTTCATTAAAACCTTACTAGAAAAAACCATGTGGGGTAAAAACCTAGTGAAAGAAAAAGAGTATACGATATTAATAATTCACATGGGTGAGCTGACTCATTAAAAACCTTACCAGAAAAATCCAATGAGACAAAAACTATGATTAAGGGAAAAAGAGTACAGTGTGGATATATACGATCTCAAATATTTGAATTGTTGTTATCACTAGGGGAGAAAAATACACATTGTACTCTTTTTATAGGTTCCGAATATTTAGGGGGTGAATTGAGTATTAAAAAACTATGGCTTCCAAATTGAGATTAAATATTTAATCTTAATATTTTTAATTTGCTTTGAATCAAAACTAAATAAAGAAGTAAGTATGCTTTTTATGAAAATATTTTATGGAAACGAAATGAAAGATTTATAGCAGACTACACTTTGGAGGCACAAAATTCTTTTTAGATTATTTTTATGAAATATAGAGATCAATTAGATTAAATGCGATGTTTTGGAAGTGACACAAATTAGAGGTTGAGTAGAACAATGTAACGCCACAATTTTTATAGCAGTTCGTCTATTCTAAGCCTGCATCCACTCATTCAAGTGGACACACTTGAGTTTTCACTATTCCACTCAACTCTTTTTTCAAATAGGCAAGAGTTAAAAGCCTTTACAAATTTTAGTTCAAAATAAACCCATAATCTTTTTCAAGATAAAAGATATGCAAAAACTTTCTACAGTTAATCCCAAACTCTAGATACAAGATTTTACAGAAAATCTTTTATATCTAAAAACTCTCAACCTATTACAATAGAAAGCTATAATCTCAAATGAGGAGAATGTGAGCAGATAAATGCAAGATGCATGAAGATTGGATTATAGAACAAATTAAAGCTCTCTTTTAAGAGATAGAAATAATTTCCAACTTCTCTAACCTTTTTTGACCATTTAATGAAGGCATTTATACTCGTAAAAGCATTTTTATGCATTTATACTTTTAAAAGCATTTTTATCCATTATACTTTACAAAATACCTGTTATTTTGAACCCAATTTTCAAAACTATACAAACTAACTGTTATTTTGAACATAGTTTTCAAAACTAGCCATTATTTTTGTCTATTTGTTGAAACTATCTGTTATTATATTTGTTACAATAAAGGTCACTTCCAGTTATAAATATAAAATAGATTTTGTTCTATGCTTAGGTGATCTAATTTAGTTGACAGTTTAAGCAAGACATATTATGATTAAATGCATAATGTGAGTGTGTGATTGCTCATTTAGATTTCACATAAGTGATATAAGATTGAGATTGATCAATGATATTTGAAGTTATTTAGCTTCTGATCTGTCATACTTTTGCCTTTTTGATCTATCATCCTTTCTTTTTTTTGCTTGAGACATATCTACAAAATAAAAACTAAGTGCATAATAGTTCTTTAGAAAATTTAATTAGATTTTATTGTCATCAAAATTTTGAGTTATAGCCATTGAGCCAACAAGCTCCCCCTTTTTATTGATGATGTGTGACACCCCTTATCGAACTCCCGAAGAAACCCGACAAGCGATGCACTTCCCGTCAGGTCACCTATTTTGAAGATTTCTCTAGGTTTGCACTCCTTAACACTTACGGATTATTTTGCAACTTTATCAGATAGTGCTTAACTTTTCTGTCTATCCCTTAATCGTTCTTTTTTATGGTATAAAAAACCCAGAAAAACCTTTGATAGACATGCAACATGCTACAGAAAATTGAGCAGCACAACGGCTACCCGGGTGACATTCTAAAATTTTTTTTACCTATAAAAGCACTTCTAATATCATTATTATCAATCTACCCTCTTTTGGACCCTTCTGGTCCCCTCAGTAACATCATCACATAAAAACACACATATAGAAAGCATACAGGGCCTTAGGCCCACAATCCTCAGAAAACCATAGAAATAAACCATTCAGATAACAACCTGTTTATATATATCACACCTACTGTTTTAATATATACAAACACTAGCAGGTTCTAAGCATGCTAACCTATAACCTACAGTGTTTACTTGATTGCTACTAACATAAAAAGAAAGGACATCTATGTACCCTTCACTGGTTAAGCTGCTATATTGCACGATCTCGGAGGCTAGACTGCTTACCTCTGTAACTTGTGCACCAAAATACTGGTACGCTAAGTATAAAACTCGATGGTGAATCTAATGCATTAAAAGCATGTCTATGCAAGCACTCAGATGTAATAATAGACTATAAGTGTATAGATGCAATGCAGACATTAAATTCATACAAGTGACATTAATTTCAATTAATCAGTCCCTAGTTCATTTAATTACAATTATGCCATCGTGGTATTTTCAGTCAGTTTAATAATTCAATAATTTGACATCAATTAAGTCTATGATTTAATTTAATTTAATAGGCCTGACTAGATAGACTACACTTAAAGATACTAGATCAAGAGGCAACTGTAAAGTTATACAGTAGCCCACATTTTA